>JAKELI010000361.1:0-48108 GCA_021525025.1 Lactarius hengduanensis
TGTGGTATGGGTTCAAACCCGAGTTCATTCCCCCCATCCACTTCACGACCAACATCCCTGCAGCCGAAGACCGGCTGAAAACCCTGAACCAAATCCGATCCGAGGTCACCGCAGCGCTAAAAGTAGCGGCGGAAATTATGCGAAATTCCAAATCGCAAACCCCATCCCGAGAATTCAAGTCTGGAGACTTAGTCTGGTTGGAAGGAACCAACATCCATACCACGCATCCCAAGCCCAAGCTTGCCCCAAGACGCCATGGTCCATTCAAAGTCTTAACCACCTGGGAGTAACTGCAAACTCCAACTCCCAAAGACATGGCGCATCCATCCAGTCTTCCACAATTCCTTGATCTCTCCATATCATGAGAATGATATCCACGGACCGAACTTCACCCGACCACCTCCCGAGATCGTCCTAGGAGAGGACGAACACTATGAAGTTGAAGCGGTCTTACAATCCAAAGTATCACCTAACAAGAAAGGGATACTTTACCTGATCAAGTGGAAGGGATACCCCAGTTCCGAGAATTCCTGGCTCCCCGCATCCCAAATGACACACTCCCGAGAACTGGTCCAGAAGTTCCACAAGGACCACCCCCGCGCCCCTCATCCAAAGTCAACCAGTGCTGTCGGTGCAGCACGGCGTTAAAAAGGGGATACTGTCACGAACCTATAAACTTGGGTCGTGACTCAGGCGTCTAAGACCGGTCCGCGCCGGCCCGGTCTTATGTGATCACCTTCCTAAAGGGGAAATCCGAAATCGGAGTTTGAATTCTGTACTCCGACGATCACGTGATGTGTCACGTGATCTCCCATCGTTTATCAAGTCACCTGACGACTGAGAGTCGTACCATTCCTTGGATTTACCTGATTGGACTGCGGAGCGCAGTCGTACCACTCTTACGATTATTCTGATTGGACTGTGGAGCAGTCACGTCATATGGCGTCATTGACTGCGGAGCAGTCGTACGACATTATCTTGTTTTCTTATTGGACACTATTCTTAGATGTCTCTGGAATGTTCCATTCCGCAGTATTCCGCAGTACCCGTGGGCGGCCCTAAGCCTGCCCTAAACTTACGCACAGACCATCCCTCTGGGTATATAAGCTAGCGCAATATATCGGACAGTCCCTCAGACTGTCCACTTTTGTGACATCCTCCACTTGCCTCTCCTCTGAACCGGTGCCCCTTCAGCTACAGGACACGATCCTCTACTAAGCGCCACTCCCTTGCCGTCGAGCAAGGTACACGTCCGCAGAGCCAAGTTGTAACCATCACGGTAGTCCCGTGCCCCGCTCCGAGTTCTCCACCACCCCCGGTTTCCGCATCCCCCGTCGTGCCTCCCTGTCGAGTGACAGTGAGTCATCACATATTCGGTATCACTTCATTTGTCATGCGGTTAACTCAGGGGTATTCAAGCTCATATATTGCCCCACCGACGACATGGTCGCGGACGTCCTCACCAAAGCGCTTCCTGCGTGGAAGGTGAAGGTTCATACTACAGTGCTCGGGCTGCGCTCGGCTTGCGGGGGAGTGCTGAAATGCGCTGTGAGCCCGACTTGTGGGGGAGCGTCCAGCGCGGGGATCCCGGCAGGACCGGATCGGGCCGGTGGCCCAGGGTGTCCGTCTCGCCTCAGCGCGAGCGGCCCCATGCTCTAATCTTTGGACACTGCGGTTTTCGGCCGCTACTGTACTTCTACCTCGTCTCCCCACTCCTTCACAGTTCGATAGCCATTGTATTCAGGACACCTTCTCGGATCAAGCGCGAGCACGCCGAGCCCCGCATCACGAAGGCGACGCAACACATGTATCCTACCTTGCCGCCTTGATCGCGACTTATCGCGTTACTCCTCTGCCTCAACTCCTTTTCTACCCCATTCCCATGACGTGTCGCTACGTTCTTATGCCTCGATCCACCCCTTGTGACCCCGCGTCTTGACGACGCGTTCGTATACTATGTGATACCTTATGATTATCCTGCGTCTCTTATTTACAAATTATGAATACTGCAGTAGTATAAAATGTACTCTGTATGGACTGGAATTGACTATCCAAATTGTTCTCGAAACCGTCCGAACATTCGCGCTCTCACAATCTCTCAAAATCTCTCGACCTCTTACATTATCGACTCTCGGCGCGCGCACTCACGTGTGACGCGTTACATAATCTCGCTTCACTCGCAACATACACGGCCTTCCAACTGCGATTCGGAAAGTCTCCGAGGCTGCTCCCACCAATCCTGCCAAGCGCGGAACCCGAAGACGACGACCCAAACACACGCGACATCGTCGAGAAGATGCAAAGTCTTGAGCTCGACGCCCAAGATAATCTCCTAACAGCAAAAGTCAAGCAGGCCCACCACGCGAATAAGGATCGACAAACTACGTTCCCGTTCCGCGTAGGGGACCGCGTTTAGGGATTACCACGGGTCGGCAAAACCCGTACGGGTCACGGGTACGGGTCACGCGGGTACGGGTCAGGGTAGCCATTCTCAGACCCGTGCCAAACCCGTACCCGTGGCACGGGTACCCGCGGGTAAATTACAACTGGCAACATGCCACTCACGACTCATTTCTTGCTTTCGAAAACATTTCGGACTGCATCGGATCGTCTTGGTGTGGCTAAGCTGCCATACCGGACTCATTCCCACCAACGATATCCAACACCCGAGTCGTGCCACATCGCCATCACTTCACCATCGTCAGCCCATCGATTCCTCCCGCGTTTTCCCCACCCCACCCCATCCCATCCCATTTCTCCACGTGCAATCTCTCTCTCTCTCTTCAAGTTTCGTCATCATTATCTTGCCCAGGACGACAACGAGGCGCTTTTTCATCTCACAAACATAGACCGGCCGCGCGCTCCCGCGTCTCATGCTGTATCTGTTCGACATGCCCGCATTGGTGGCAATGTAACTAGATGTCCATTTTATCCAGGCCGTCTCCTCTCCTCTCACACTCTTCTAGCACTACAGGTGGCCCATCTGCGCTTCTCACCCTCGCCTCACCTCTACTTCGGTCTCGGCATTCTCACGTCGCTCTATGATCAAAATTCTCCCTTGGAACAGCTTCATACTCCCTCCTTTTGCACATCCTTCGACGCCAAGAACAGCTCTATGGTCAGGCGGGAGGTCGCCATCGGAGACGCCAAGCCGCCTCCCCACGTGTCGCTCAGCAGGGCCAGCACCGCGTAGCACTGGATACGACGATCCAAGTGGTTATTATTTGGTCTCGGTCTCACGTGTATGCTGCAGCCTTTGTTTGAGACGCTAAGTCCTTGTTTTTGCATTCACTACGTTTTCTACTGACTCAATTGTCGTTCCTTTTTTTTGGCCTTAACATAAGGCCCTGACCCCTCAACAAAGCCACATGACGAGGCGACCACGACCGTGCCGGCGGTCTGTGTTGACCCATGACATGACCATGACGGCAACGAGGCGACAGCGACTGTGATGACAGGGCAGTCACGACGACGACGACTGCCGACCGCGACGACACGTGAATACGACAACGATCACGCCGACGAGGCGACCTCTTCGACCCCTTCGACAAGCGATCACAATGACCACGGCGGCCAGGCGACCACGACGAGGCAACTACGACGACGACGGGGGTTACCCGTGGTAATCCCTGGCTTCACCTCTCCCTCATTATTATTCGGTCTCGGCATTCAAGTGTATGCTGCAGCTTCTGAGACGCTAAGTTTTTGTTCTTATATTCACTACGTTTTCTACCGATTTGTTTATTGGCCTAAGCATAGGGCCCTGACCGTTCAACACAGCCACATGACGACGCGGCGACGACGACTGTGCCGGCGGGGCTGTGTTCAAGTTGACCCATGACGTGACCACGTTGGCTGACAACTGAACGAGGCAACGACGACTGTGACGACAGGGCAATCACGACGACATCGACTGTGACCGTCGACCGCAACAACGACATGTCAACGATCACGTCGACGAGGCGGCCTCTTCGACTCCTTCGACGAGGCGACCACAACGACCACGGCGAGGCGACCACAGCGACTACGATGGCAACGGGGTACGATTACGACCACGCCGACAAATGGGTGACTATGACGGCGACGGGTGACCACGAGGAGATGGTGCGACCACGAGAGAACGACAGTGGCAATCACCCTGAGGCGACAGACGATTATGGCAACGGCGGGGTGATGGCAACTGCGGAGGATGCAGAGGCGGCGGAGGCCTCGTCCGCTGCAGCTGCAGAGGCAACAACAACGCAACGCGACAGCGATGAGGCCCTACAATGATCAATGCATTGACCATAGGGCAGCGACGTACACGGTTATTAGTACTAGCGGTATTCGTTTGTATCTGAGATTGTAAATACACCATTGTCACCGCATGCAATGGGCCAATGGCCTCAAGAATGGCCTCTATACCCCTGCGGGTACAGGTAACCCGCCAAACCCGCAAGTACCCACCAAACCTGTGAATACCCGTACCCGTATGCGCGGGTACCCGTACCCGTATGCGCGGGTACCCGTACCCGTATGCGCGGGTACCCGTACCCGTGGTCGTGGGTACGGGTTTTGACGGGTACGGGTACAGGTAAGGCCGAAGTGACACGGGGGTTACCCGTGGTAATCCCTAACCGCGTTGTACTCTCGACGGCACACAGGCGTCGGGAATACAAGACAAAAGAGGGGCCCAGAGCAGCTAAGTTTATGCCGCGGTTCGACGGCCCCTACCGCGTCCGCGCCACTGACGAGATGCACTCCACAGTCACACTCGACATGCCCGAAAACCCTAACACATTCCCAGTTTTTCACACGTCGGAAGTCCGACCGTTCCGAGAGAACGATGATGACCTTTTCCCACAACGCACGTTAAACCCACCGGAACCGGTCATATTGGACAGCAAGCAGGAATTCTGGGTGGACAAAATAGTTGATGAAAGACGCCGAGGAAAAGGAACACAATATCTCGTCCGCTGGCGCAGCGAAGGCCCCAAAGGCGACAAGTGGCTCCCGTCAAGAGAGCTGGAAAATTGCGAAGCACTTGATATTTGGCACGCCCGGAAGACAAGTCTACAAGATGGCAAGACACCAAACAGCAAGCTGACCATCATTATTCCTCCACCACACGCCTCATAGATATTTTCCCTTTTTTCTTCGCATGCATCCTTTTTTTACCACACCAGGGAGGGGTGCAAGCGTACCACTTTGTCCACTTGTGCATACCACACGTCACCACAATAGGCCTACGTCATGATACCTCACCGACGATCACTTACTCACAAAACACCTGATATCTGCTCGGTATCCCAAGGAACATCCGGGACCATATATAAACCCTCGACATTGCTGCTTAACAAGGATCAGTCCTTATCTCCCCATCTTCCCTCTTTCTCTTACACGACTCATACTTGAGATCTCTCTGTAACTCCTAAATCCTTTAATAACCACGTTTGGTTCCTGTTTCCGTTCTTGTCCGATCTTAGTGTTGCCCGATTAAGAACATCGGGCTTCCACTCACCTCCCATGGCTTCCTCTTCCTCCAATTCCCAGGCTGTCTTCTGTTCTTCCCTGGAAACTTATAAAATGAAATCGAAGAAAAATGTTCTCGCGCATCCGTTGATGGCTCCGGTTCAAGACCTGCAACTCTTCCTCTGACGTCATCCGTACTCAAGTCCAACAGTTCGACCAATCTACTGTGACGAAAATGGTTGATATCGATCGTCAACGTCCTTTATGCGTTCTCCGCAGCCCGTAACGAGGGCATCAGATTGGTGAGTCCTATTCCGACCACCCTTCAACGATCCAAACACTGATATCATATTTATAAGTGTTCTCTCGTGCGAAAGCCATTTTCGCTGAGGCCGGTGTCCTCCTCTTGGTAGCTATTACTCTGGATCACCCTTACGTTGACTATTCTGATACCAAACGTACACAGGTGGCAAAGGACATTACTGCGAGTCTGCGAGCCAAGATGCGCTCGTCGATATCTTCGAGCGTATCGAAAGCTTACTCGAGGAGTATAGCGAGGTGCCGACGACGGAGGCGATGAGGGACATCGTCGTGAAAATAATGGTCGAGGTGCTTGGAACACTTGGGGTTGTGACGAAGGAGATGAAGCAAGGACGAGCAAGTAAGTCGATCACTAATAATACGTCGCTCTTCGCTGACAGATGTTTGAAGAGATATCAATTGGAAGAAAGGATATCGAAGACGCGCCAGGCAGACTGGATAATTGACGCAACAGGAGGTGCAGATGGCGATTGTGCAGATGCTGATAATCGCACATCATATCAAGGACGGAGTAGACTCTGTTGACGACAAGGTCAACGTGGCTATTGAGGGTGCGTTCAGCACGTTAGCTACTCACAAATCCATCGTTAAATGCATATACGACTGGATGGCAATGTAGTCAAAGTGACGCCAATGGAAACTTTGTCGACGCACTACCATCTTTTCCAGGGCGAGTTCGGGGCCGCCGATCTCGGTGTTAGTGCGAGTGTCAATTCGAGCGCCGCTGCCACCTTCGCGTCCGCTTCTCCGCCGGGAGGTAGCGTCGAGTCGCTGCTACAAGCATCATCATTCCCATCAACAGCGCGCTGTCCCTGCGCAATGCGACTCGGCCAGGGCTAGGGCCAAGACCGAGAGAAGAAGCATCCGGGCTCGAGTCGCGACGTAACAGGGCGGACGCGGGCAGTTTGGCGCTGTATCGCGCGCTCAACTTGAACACCGGGCAGATGGGTTGGACTACCCTGCATCGCAGCGACGTCGTGCATTGCGACCTCAAGGCGGCGAACATCCTCACGACCAAGACTGGGAACGTAAAGCTATCAGACTTTGGCGTCTCGCTCAACCTGCCAGTGCGCGCGATGGAGCGCGAGATCAAGGACGTCACGGGCACTCCGAACTGGATGGCCCCTGAAGTCATCGAGGTCAAAGGCGCGTCGCCCAAGTCCGACATCTGGTCCCTTGGATGCACGGTTATCGAATTGCTGACGGTACGCCCGCCTTATGGGATATCGGGAATGCCATGACAGGTGACTGGACTGGTGTTGCTCAGCGTTTCCTGCAGTCGTTAACCCAAAGGAAACGCACAGTGACTGTTCCGGATAGCCGAAGACGAGTCTCCACCGACTCCTGAACGCCTTTTCTAGTCCGCTTGTCGCGTTCCTCACAAGGAGTGTTTCCACGAGGGCTCGTCGATGCAACCGAGCGCGGAGCAACTATTTGAGTATGAGGTAGTGACAATATCTGTAGGAGCGGAAAGGCTAAATTCGCGGATTTTTCAAAGGACTTGCGGCCACATACCTTTCCCTCGGCTGGTAAATGCAGACTGCAAAAGAACGGCTCGGCACGACAGTTGATGGCAAATATCGAGCTCGACTCCCCGATTCCCGTGTATGCAGGCCAGCCGTTTGACG
This sequence comes from Lactarius hengduanensis, assembly GCA_021525025.1. NCBI lineage: Eukaryota > Fungi > Basidiomycota > Agaricomycetes > Russulales > Russulaceae > Lactarius > Lactarius hengduanensis. The sequence goes on from JAKELI010000361.1 coordinate 7,401, forward strand.
GTGACATGGCGATGCTGTCCAGCTCGCCAAGTCACCATTCTTTTACAGGCAGCGCATCACCAGTCCTCCCTGAAGTTCCGCAAAGCGAAGCAGACCTCTTTGAAATACGCGAACATACCCTCGTCAAGACGACCTTTGGCAAATGTCCGTCTTCCGCTATCACACAACGTGAACTTGAACTTGACCTGAGGGCTGATCGATATATAGCTGTCAACTGTCACGTATGCATGGAGCCGGCTAAGAAGGGGCGCGGTGCTTTGTTCGCACTGCAGCATCATCGCCTACTCCAAGTGCGCAGGCTGTGCAGCGCTGACTTACGACCTCGTTCGAACCTGCTCATGCATGCGCATTTCGCGGAGCGCTGCAACAGTCCCGCCGAGTTCTTCACACGCCTGCCGAACCACCATCCTACGAGCGCGAGCTCGTCTCGAGGCAGCCTCCACCGTGATCGTGACCAGCGAGAATGGGAGCGCGCGAAATCCACCGATAGCGTATAAGGTCCTCTCGCCATTCAACAACGCTCACGTGCCTTTCTCACCCGACACACTCCAACATCCGTCTCGCTCGTCGCCGCTACACCGCCTCCTCATTCACACCCGCCAGCCAAAGTGACCGGCGTAATATCGGAGGGGAACGTCATCCGGCGGAAACTGTCCATCATCCTCACGCGCCAGCGAGAACCGCAACTGGCGAATAATGCGCACCTGAGAGAACGCCCGCAGTCGATGTCGAGCGTCGGCTCGTCATGCGCGAACTCGCCGCAGTCGCAATCGCTACAATCGAACAGCTTGCGTAGCTTACAGGCGGTCGTAGCCGGCTATTAGCAGCGCGTCCTCGACGAGCCGGGCCGCGCGTCTTTCCGTCTACAGCAGTTCTACCGCGACAACGGCTTCGTCGTTCATCGATGCTGCGGCTGACGTTGCGGGTGCCCCGTGAGTACCGGTGCCGGATACTGCTGCGCCGACGGTCGTTTCGCGGAATAAGAAGACACTCGGGATGATGACGATGACGAGGCGCGCGCGTGGTGACATGTCCAGGGCTTCGAACGGCGGGAACTGCTCTATCCACTGAGAGATGGTAGATGAATGCGATTTTCCTTTATTCGCGGCGGCGTCGCGCCATTCCCCGTCCGCCCCAAAATTTCTTGACCGCTTCTTAACCGTTGTCAGTTGTGTGTGTCTTCCCAGGACTGGATCTCCGCGGGCTTGTGTGTCTGATTCTGCCTGTTGTATGTACTCCCAACTTGTACTATCTAGATTTTACCTTCATCTCATCTTCGTTCTCCATTTCTCCACCATTCATCCCCACCTCTGCCGGCCATCCATCACTATACTCCTTGCAATCCGACGGCTTCACCACATTCACGGCGGGTAATATATCCTTTCACCGCCACCTAGCTAGCTCCCGTATCTGATTAATTACAACTTGAGAAAACAAAGAACTCGGACATCATAAGCACCAATCACGTCAACTTCCCTCACCTGCAGCGGGACGGCGACGTCGAGATATAAGACAACCTTAGAGCTCTAGACCCTCCACCGCGCGGGCCTCCCTCTAACCCAGCGGGCGGCAGTGACCTAGATGATTCATGCATTACTGTAGTGATTTGTGACAAAAAAATCATATCGGATTGTTTACGAGCCGAGGCAGTGCGGGCGTCACCTGGCAAACCTCGTGGCGAGCTATTCTAGATCTGGTGTTTCCCACTCGGCCGCCTCTCACCAGATCTCACCAGCGGTGCCAGTATCATACCCCAGGCGTCTCCTCGCTGTTGTTGCAATGTCTCAGACACCTTCCACCGCCTCCTCTTCTTCCAGTCTCCAGGCCATCTTTAATGCTTCTATTAAAGAGTATGAGAAGAAGACGAAGAAAGACCTTCTCCTGCATCCGTTGATGGGCCAGTTGCAGACCTGCAACTCTCCCACCGACATCCTGGCCGTCCTGCGCACTCAAGTCCAACAGTTCGAGCAATCTACGTCCGGCGATGACAATTGACGAAATGGTTGATTCCGACTGTCAACGTCCTTTATGCTTTCTCCGGCGCGCTGGGCGAGGGCGTCGGACTGGTGAGTCCTATTGCGACGACCTTCTACGATCTACCCTCTGATATCATATTTCTAGGTGTTCTCACCTGCGAAAGTTATTTTCGCTGGTGCTGGGGTCCTCCTCTTGGTAGTTATTGTCCTAGATCACCCTTACTCCGACTGCTCTGACACCGAACGTACACAGGCGGCGAAGGACGTTGCTGCGAGCCAAGATGCGCTCATTGATATCTTCGAGCGCATCGAGAGCTTCTTCAGACGGCTCGAGGAGTATAGCGAGGTGCCGACGACGGAGGCGATGAAGGACATCATCGTGAAGATAATGGTCGAGGTGCTTGGGATATTTGGGAGTTGTGACGAAGGAGATGAAGCAGGGGCGAACGAGTGAGTTTATCCGGGATGACACGCTACCCGTCGCTGATAGAAATTCAGAGAAATATCTGAAGAAATTAATCGGAAGGAGGGACGTCGAGGACGCGCTGGTCCGACTGGATAGATTGACGCAGCAGGAGGTGCAGATGGCGATTGTGCAAGTCCTGAAAATCTCACATCACGTCAAGGACGGAGTAGAAGCTGTTGGTGACAAGGTCGACCTGGCTATTAAGGGTACGTTCAACATGCTAGCTACTCACAAATACCATAAACGCATATACGACTAGATGGCATGGAAACGAAAGCTCTATTGCAACAGACGGCGAACAATATCGATGCGGAATGGCGTTCGTGGTTCTTTAGCTTCGCTTACTTGCTGAGACCGAGATTGTTGCAGGGAGCCGGATACGGACAACGCACCGAAAGTGGCTGTCTCCGCCGGACCCATCCACTAATCAAAATATTGCGTCCACCGCTCAACATGAAGGCACGGCGACGTGGTTCTTCAAGGGAAGTATATTCATGGAATGGAAGTCCAAGTCGACCGCATCCTTACTGTGGATCCACGGGAAACGTGCGCCTTCTCTCCCTTCACGTTCTCCCAGATATTGATCGTCTCGAATCACTGTAGCGGGCTCAGGGAAGAGCATCCTTTGGTTCGTTGTCGTTTGTCGGGTTCACCCCTTAGGAACTTACAACACCAACCAGCTCCGCAATCATCCAAGACATCACGGCGTTGTGGGAGGCTGAACTAGCCATTATGGCGTATTTCTATTTTGATTTCAGGGACACCGATAAACAAAACCTCCATAACCTGCTTCCCTCGCTTCTAACTCAGCTCTCCACTCGTTCCGACAGTTGTTGCGACATACTCTCCCGGCATTTATAAGACACACGACGATGGCGCACGTCAGCCGAGCACCGGCACGCTGATTGTGTGTCTTAAAGAGATGCTCGCACTACCTGACCAAGGCCCGATCTACATCATCTTGGACGCGCTAGATGAATGCCCCAATACATCTGGAATTCCACCCGCCCGCAGACAAGTCCTTGATCTCATAATGGACCTTGTCAGCCTCCAGCTTCCGAATCTACATATATGTATCACCAGCCGTCCGGAAAATGACATCCGAGCCGCGCTTGAACCCCTAACATTTCACCCGGTCTCGATTCATGAACAAAGTGGACAAAAGAAGGATATTGAAGACTATATCAGATCAGTCGTTTATGCGGGCTCGGATACGGCGATGAGGAGATGGAGGGATAAGGATAAAGAGCTGGTCATTGAGACGCTCACGGAAAGAGCTGACGGGATGTAAGCGCGACTAACTAAGAATGTGCCAATGACGCTTGCTGACTATTGGCAGGTTTCGTTGGGTTTTCTGTCAGCTAGAAGTGTTACAACATTGCTTTCCACAAAGCATCCGGCGAACGCTCAACGAATTGCCGAAATCCTTGGATGGGACATATGAGCGGGTGTTGAAGGAGATTGGGATGGCCAACCGAGACCACGCTCATCGACTCTTACAATGTCTCACTGCGGCTGCTCGGCCGCTACGTGTCCGAGGAGCTCGCAGAAATACTTGCGCTTGACTTTGAAGGGGCCAAAGGAACGACGCCGGAATTGAAGGAGGACTGGCGGTGGGAGGATCGGCAACAAGCTGTGCTGTCTACTTGCTCCAGCTTGATCACCGAAGTCGACGATGGCGATTCCCGGGTCATTCAGTTCTCGCATTTTTCGGTCAAGGAATTCTTGACTTCTGATCGACTTGCTACTTCCAAAGGAGACGCCTCATACTTTCATATCATTCCCGAGCCGGCACACACGACTCTCGCCCAGGCCTGCTTGGGTATTCTACTCCAGTTGGACGGGGCTCGAACAATGACCAGGTCGAAGGTAGCTTTCCGTTGGCGAGATATGCTAGTCAACATTGGGTGAAGCATGCGCAGCTCGGAACGGTGTCGTCACGCATAGAAGACGGAATGCGACGTCTCTTTGACTCAGCCAAGCCACATTTTGCCGCGTGGGTCCGGTTGCACGACATCGACGATCGCTGGACAGAGTTCGGAGATCGCCCCGAAGATCGTGGATCTCCACTGTATTATGCATCGTTGTGCGGATTTCGTGAACTGGCAGCGCACATCATCGTCGAGCATCCTGAGCAAGTAAATGCGAGGGGTGGTGAAAATCACAGTCCACTGGCCGCGGCATTGCACAAGAGACACTTCAAGGTGGCAGAGTTATTATACCGGCATGGTGCGGCCGTGGATGTTACTGACGACCTCGATAATCGGACTCCACTATATGCCGCATCAGAGGAAGGATCTCAGGCTATCGATGTCACGCGGTGGTTACTCGATCACGATGCAGATCCGAATTCGCAGCTAGACGATCACTCGACTCCCATTCATGCAGCTGCAGATTTTGGGCACCTTGAAGTTGTGCGTCTGCTGCTTGACCGTGGCGCGAACGCAGAGGCCAAGACGAAGGATGGATTGACCCCATTGCACCTGGCGTCATCCGACGGCAATACAGAGCTCGTGCGCTTGCTGCTCGACCACGGCACAAATGCACATGTTGAGGACAACAATGGATGGACTCCGTTGTACCATGCGTCATTCAAAGGCAATACAGAGACTGCGCGCTTTCTGCTCGACCGTGGCGCGAGTGCAGATGCCAAGGACAAGGAAGGAAGGACCCCATTCCAGGTCGCATCAGGAGAGACAATATGTTGACAGAGCATGGCAGACAACGAGACAGAGTACTATAGGTTGCTTCATAAATGTATGTCGAGTCATTGTGTATCATGATGTGGGTCCCTTCTGGCTATCCGTGTGATGTATGACTATATGACGCATGATGTCACCGACCAGTCCGCTAACAAAACCCTTTTTCGCTGTCTCGCTCATTGATGACTACCCTCGTTCTCCCATACCGTTCATCATTGAGCAGATCGTCACTCTGCTCACTTCGCGTCGCGTTTGTTCCTTAAATATTCACCCCAAGATCTTTGCAAGAGCCACCATCCAAAGAAAAGAGACATCCTAGTTGGCCAACAATCCCGGACGGAGGTCCGATTTCGAGTGCGGATCCTGTCCCTCCAGAACGATCATCCGTAGCTTGCGACCCCTAGTTTCTGACCCCGTCGAGATCTTTCTTTCTTTACGTCCGTCTGATGGCTCTCAAGCTCACAGACCGCTCCGACATGGGGCACTTCCACGGTCTTGGACCAAGTTCGAATCGGGGCGCTCTTTTGGTCTGCATCGAGCCGAAACCTCCCACCAAATGTAGGTCCTCATGGAATACAGAGACAGGAACCAGGGGAGAATACGCACAAGGAAGTGGGATGCCGAAGGCCAAGGAAGAGCGAAGACAGCGCAATCCCATCGTGTTCGAGGACGTTCTCCTTCCGGACAAAACCACTTTTAGGAGCAATACAGGGAGCGTCTTGTGGAAACAAGGTTCGTTCCACTATCCTTGTTCGCTCCCTCGTGCTGTTATTTGAATGCTTGAGACTGGTGCACTGCCCTCCTCCCCCTAAAGAGCCCATCCTCCGTGACTTAACTTACTTCGACGAGCGTGGTGCCCCTCCTGCACCACGTACTTAATTTTTCAGTGTCAAGTTTCTATCTCTGGTCTGGCAGCAGCGACGCTCCCCAGAGGGACGCCATGACCAATTCGACCATGGGAAGCGCAGCCAGGCTCACGTCCTCAAACTCGGGTGCGTGCTCCGGGTACCAAGGGTACTGCTGATTTCTCATTCCCGTCGGGAATGGGCAAATCAGGAACTGGACTTATTGCACTCGCACTGAGCCCCTTCGTGCGCAACGGGACATCCCCGTGCCGTACCGTTTCTGTGCAAGAACGTCCGCGGTCCGCCATCGCCCCAACCACCGTTACTGTCGCAACTCTCGATGGGCTCTCCCCACGCTGCGCCAGGTCGGCGTGCGCGGCACTGATGTGCCAGACGTGCCGCTCGTTGTGAACTGTGTCTACCGCCCGATGCTAGTACGCCCTATAGCTCACAACGCTGACGGCTCTCGCGACGGCGCTGCATGCCGTGGCAGAGCTGGGGGCTGAAGACGTTCTGTGGGAGTTCTTGCAGGGGTGGATCGCGTCGGGGCGGCGAGTATGGAGCGTTGGTGAGGACTTGTTGAGTGCGTGCTCGACGTGGGTCGGCTGGCAGGAGACGTGAGGCCGTAATCGCTACATTAAGAGGCGGTACTGCGGTAAAGCGTCCTCGGGTGTGCATGGTTCCATTTATTGGAGGGAGTGTGTATGATACGTCTACGTGCGTCTAACCTACGACTGTCTTAGGTTTCTTGACAATGCCGTGAACAACATCGACCGTGAAACTCGTGATAGAAGGTCAACCGACGCGATCTTGTACTGGGAGGAGGCGGCCCCGTGGCTTGGCCGGGGAGCGAGAACGACATTCAACGACGCTCATAGATGTGCTTTGGAATACATTCGTTGTTTGTTTACCCAGTCGTCTGTTATGACACGGATGGTATACGTGGATAAATCCATTCGCTGGTGAGGCCGGTGATGTCCAGCTGACGTATTCGCGTCTCGTGCTTCCCCGCCCCCATTTACTTGTCCGAAGAATTCGACCTTCCTTATTACAGCATGAACTTTTCGGTCAACAGTTACGCAAACTACTATCCTATTCCTACCTACCCACCGCCTGTTTCATTCCCGTGACCAGAGAGAAGAAAACATCTTGAGAAAATGAGGGCCCGGGGTACCGATTGACCGAGAACTCGAACAGGCTGACCAACTTCAGGCACTAGGATACAGTGTGCCTCTAACCACGACGCACCGGAGTTCTTGTCAATATTGTGTTAGGTCGTCGTCTATAGCTCATAGTTTATTGCGGGAAATTGTGCCCAGCTCTTGGGTCATTACAGCCCGAGAACAATAATTACCCTACTGCAAGCGCAACGCCGCAACCTTTCCTGGCGAGTATCTCGACGTCGAAATCGCACATTATCTCGACCTCAGGCTGGAACTGTGGAACTCATCACTGCACTCAGGATTCCCTCCAAAGTAGCCAGTGACAAGGATGATCTCCACACCGCTGGTTTTGAAAACATTGTCGGCCTGTCTAAAAGTGGAGGCTGTGTGGGCGCTACCCGCCAAACACCGTGGCAAAAGATTCGAGCGTTCCAATCAGCCGCTCCTCAGACGACTCTCCTCGCTGCTGCTGTCATGTCTCAGACACCTCCCGCAGCTTCCTCTTCAAATCTACAGGCCATCTTCTATGCTTCCATGAAAGAGTATGAGAAGAAGACGAAGAAAGACCTGCTCGCGCATCCGTTGATGGGCCAGTTGCAGACCTGCAGCTCTCCCACCGACATCCTGGCCGTCCTACGCACTCAAGTCCAACAGTTCGAGCAATCAACGTCTAACGATGACAAATTAACGAAGTGGTTGAACCCGACCGTCAATGTCCTTTATGCGTTCTCCGCGGCGCTCGGCGAGGGCGTCGGGCTGGTGAATCCCCTTCCGGCGGTCCACCTACGATCCTCACTCTAATATCGTATTTCCAGGTGTTCTCACCTGCGAAGGTCATTTTCGCTGGAGCTGGTGTCCTTCTTTTGGTAGTTATCGTCCTAGATCTCCCTCACGGACTGTTCTGATTCCGAACGTACACAGGCGGCAAAGGATGTTGTTACGAGCCAAGATGCGCTCGTCGATATCTTCGAGCGCATTGAGAACTTCTTCAGACGGCTCGAGGAGTACAGCGAGGTGCCGACGACAGAGGCGATGAGGGACATCATCGTGAAGATAATGGTCGAGGTGCTTGGGATATTTGGGATTGTGACGAAGGAGATAAAACAAGGACGAGCAAGTGAGTCGATCCGTGATGACTCGTTGCCCGTCGTTAATAGATATTCAGAGAAATACCTGAAGAAATTAACCGGAAGGAGGGATATCGAGGACGCACTTGTCAGACTGGATAGGTTGACGCAACAGGAGGCCCAAATGGCGATTGTGCAGGTGCTGAAAGTCGCACACCATGTGAAGGATGGAGTGCAAACCGTCGGAGAGCAAGTACAGGGCGTCGATAACAAAGTAACAGGCATTGACGACAAAGTAAAAGACGTCGACGACAAGGTCGACCTGGCAATTGAGGGTACGTTTATCACGTTGGCTACTTACAAATACCATCGTAAACCCATATACGACTAGATGGCAAGGTAGTCAAATTGACGACAATGGAAACGAAAGCTCTGGTGCAACAGACGGCAAACAATATCGACGAAGAAAAGCGTTCGTGATTCTTCAGCCCCGCTTCTCTTTCTCGCAGTTGCAGAGACTGAAATGACACTGCAGGGAGCCGTGTACGGACAAACCACCGAGCATGGCTGTCTCCCCCGGACCCATCTACCAATCAGAATATCGCGTGCACCACTCAACATGAAGGCACGGCGACATGGTTCTTCCTGGGAAGCATATTCTTGGAATGGAAGTCCAAGTCAACCACGTCCTTGTTGTGGATCCACGGGAAACGTGCGCCCTTCTCTCCCTTCACATCCTCCCAGATATTGATCGCCAACAATCGTTGTAGCGGGTTCAGGCAAGAGCATCCTTTGGTTCGTTATCATTTGTCGAGTTCACCCCTCAGGAACTTACAACGCCAAATAGCTCCGCAATCATCCAAGACATTATGGCATTGCGGGAGGCTGGACTAGCATCCATGGCGTATTTTTATTTCGATTTCAAGGACACCGATAAACAACATCTCCACAACTTGCTTCCTTCGCTTATTACACAGCTCTCAGCTCGTTCCGATAGTTGTTGCGATATACTCTCCCGCATTTACAAGACACACGACGATGGCGGACGTAAGCCCAGCACCAGCACGCTGATTGCGTGTCTCAAAGAGATCCTCGCAGTCCCTGACCAAGGACCAATCTACGTCGTCTTGGACGCACTGGATGAATGCCCCAATACATCTGGAATTCCGTCCTCCCGCAAACAGGTCCTTGATCTCTTAAAAGACCTTGTTGACCTCCAGCTCTCAAATCTTCACATTTGTGTCACCAGCCGTCCGGAGATCGACATCCGGACCGCGCTTGCGCCCCTAGCATTTCACCCAGTCTCGATTCACGAGGAGAATGGGCAAAAGAAAGATATTGAAGACTACATCAGATCTGTCGTGTACGCGGACTCAGATACGGCGATGAGGAGATTGAGGAACAAGGACAAAGAGCTGGTTATCGAGACGCTCACGGATAAAGCTGATGGAATGTAAGCGTGTTTAACGATATTGACGACACTTGTTGATTATTTGACAGGTTCCGTTGGGTGTTCTGTCAGTTGGAGGTGCTGCAACATTGCCTTCCGCAAAGCATCCGGCGAACGCTTAACGAATTGCCGAAATCTCTGGACGAGACATATGAGAGGGTGTTGAAGGAGATCGGGATGACCAACCGAGACCACGCTCGTCGTCTCTTACAATGTCTCACTGCGGCTGCTCGGCCGCTACGTGTCGAGGAGCTAGCAGAAATACTTGCGCTTGACTTTGATGAGGCCGAAGGAGCGACACCGAAGTTGAACGAGGACTGGCGGTTGGAGGATCGGCAACAAGCTGTGCTATCTACATGCTCCAGCATGATCACCGAAGTCGACGACGGTGATTCCCGGGTCATCCAGTTTACGCATTTTTCGGTCAAGGAATTCTTGACTTCCGATCGCCTTGCCGCTTCCAAAGGAGATGCTCCATACTTCCATATCACCCCTGAGCCTGCACACACGACCCTCGCCCAGGCTTGCATTGGTACTCTACTTCAGTTGGACGGCAGTGCCGACGATAACCAGGTCGAAGATAGATTTCCGTTGGCGAGATATGCCAGTCAGCATTGGGTGGAGCATGCGCAGTTCGGAATGGTGTCGTCACGCATAGAAGATGGAATGCGGCGTCTTTTTGACTCGGCCAAGCCACATTTTTATGCGTGGCTCCAGGTGCACGACATTGACGATGGCTGGGTTCATTTCAGATTTTCCAGCGCGACCCCACTTCGTGGATCCCCACTGTACTATGCTTCGTTGTGCGGGTTTCGTGACCTGGCAGCGCACATCATTGTTCCAGAGCAAGTAAATGCGAGGGGTGGCCGTAATCACACTCCACTGGTGGCGGCATTATACAAGAGACACTTCGAGGTGGCAGAGCTATTACACCGGCGTGGCGCAGCCGTGGACGTTACCGACGACTACGACTATCGGACTCCGCTTCAAGCTGCGTCGGTTCACGGACTTATCGATGTCGCGCGATGGTTACTCGACCACGGCGCTGATGCGAATTCGCAACAACACAATCACTGGACTTCAATCCATTTGGCCGCAGAGAATGGACACCTGGAGGTTACTCGGATGTTGCTGGGCCGCAGAGTACGCATCAACGCAGCGACCAACGAAGGCCGTACTCCATTGCACCAGGCATCGAATAACGGTTACGTGGAGATCGTGAGGCTATTGCTCCAGCATGGGGCGGGAATCGGCGCACAAGATAGGGACGACTCGACGCCATTACATTTGGCATCATCTAATGGGGAGGTTGAAGTTGCACGTCTACTGCTTGACCATGGCGCGAACGCAGGTGCCGAGAACAACGATGGAAGGACCCCATTGCACGAGGCGTCATCTAAGGGCGAAACAGAGACCGTGCGCTTACTTCTCGATCATGGCGCGAACGCAAATGCCGAGGACAAGGTCGGATGGACTTCGTTGCACCTGGCGTCATTGAACGGCAAAACAGAGACCGTGCGCTTACTGTTAGACTATGGCGCGAATACCGACGCCAAGGACAAGGAAGGAAAGACCCCATTTCAGGTCGCATCGGGAGACGCAACCATACAGATGTTGACGGGGCATGGTGGGCAACAATTAGATAGAGTGCTATAGGTTACCCAATAAATTTATGTCGAGTCACTGTGATAGTATGGAGGTCCCTTCTACGGGTTCTGTACAGTATTATGAACGTGGCCGGTCTCTGCCGGAGCGGTACAGCAAAGTCCAAAACAGGGGGCCCCTTTTGTCCACATTAGGCGTACAGGCTGAGTCTGAAAGGGCGTTCTGGTAACCATGCCGAAGTATTTTCTCACGAGAAATTATTTGTAGTAATTAACATAATAAAAAATAACTAATCTGCGGACGGATTTCGACTGAGCTCACAGGCACAGCGGTAATGACAATCCGCAACACCAGTCAAGTTCAAGAAAAATATAGTGTTTATTTATTGCTATGGGTAGCAAGAGGTACTAACTAGTGAAGAATGTACTATCAATGGGATAGCCTCACCGTCGTCGCGTCACTGCAGTCGTCGTCGTAGACCTTCAGTCATCTTCTCTGCTTTGTTATTGTTATTGTCGTCGCAACCCCGGTGTAGTGGTCGTTGGCTGCGTTAGCGGAATGTCTGCTGCCCGTGTCGCTGTCATAGTCGTCGACGGCAGCACACTTGGGGCTGCACTGGTAGAGTTTCCGCAGTCATCATCGTGTCATCCTCTAGCTTGCATTGATACACACCCTTGTCACTGTCATTCAAGCTGTTAGGGTTGCGCGCAGGTCGCGTTGGCCCCCGACGGTACTGTAGTGGTGGTGGCGGTAGCGTGATGTCGTCTTCTTTGACTGGGGTACTTGTGATGGGATAGCTGTGATGTGTGCCTGCAGATTGATGTCAGCTGTCGGCGGAATATGATAAGTACTCACTTCATGGATTTGCGGCAGGAAGTGGTAGTGATGAGCGATGACGCTGGCGACAACACGGGCAGGAATTCGCCAGGCTTACGAAGTTTCTTCCCACGCTCAATGGAAACTTCAGTTCAGCACCCCCGGGCGCCGACCTCCTGCAACCTCCCCGCTGCTACCTCGACGACACAATCTCAGACGAGCTTCAGTGCTTCAGCTGGGAATCACATGTGCCCACAACCACACACAACAAGGTCCATACAATTCCGAGCTGCTTACCCCCCCAGCCGTGCTAGTCATTGCCGATCACGTGCACCCCGACGACGACGACAACTACAGCGGCGGCAAGCCCCCAACCCGAATGCAGCCACAATTCGCGTGCGCTGCTAACCACGATGATGGAGCAAGGGTGATGACGATGCAGGGGCAAGGACGACGACGATGCGAGGGCAAGGACGCATGCCAGGGCAGCAACAATGGGCGATGACTTGGGCGATGGTGGCAGCGACTGCGCTGCGGGAAGGGCCTGTGCAATAAATATTTTCTGATTCTCGTAGAAGTCTCAAAAGTACATTTCAGATCTCAGATGTACAGTAACACTGAGGGAAAAACACTCCGCAATGGGTGATAAGTACGAGATAACCCAGACTTTGCAAGGTCCTTGGCTGCGTGCCGTCCAAGCATCACAAGATAACTATTTGATACCCTGGATAACTATTTAATAACTACATATTTGCGAGATACCGAATTTCCCGAGAATTCCAAACCATACTTAACTATGAACCCCGCACGTCAAATTTGGAGGTTCCATTTAGTGTTGCCGTGGCTCGGCTCAGCTCGGCTTGGCTCAGCTAAGCACAGCTCGACCAAAAAAAGACGAGCTGAGCTGAGCCATTCCCAATTGAGCTGGCTCTAGCTGGGCTGAGCCGGCTCGAGCCACTCAAAAGCACGAATAGGGAATCATACCATTTTGGGTAGTCAGACGGCTGAGTCAGCCGAACTGCGAAAATTGAAAGTCGTGCTCTCGCAGGGTTCAAACGTTCGCTTGAGTCAGCGCTTACCTCGAATGTCTACATTGTCAGCCAGATGCTCTTCTCCCGTTTCCCCGATAACTTTTTCGTTAAGTTCTTCGGCGTTTGGGAGCCTATGGAAGAATCAGCGCAGCTTGCTGCCACCTCCGGCTTTGCTCCGCAATCTGCGTCGTCCTCGCTGCTATCTTCTGCCCCCTCGCTGCCGCTCTCTGCCTCCTCGCCGCTGCTCTCTGCTCTCGCCGCCACCGCTCTGCCCCCTCGCCGCCACCGCTCTGCCCCTCGCCGTCGCCGTCTGCGTCGTCGCCGTCTACACCGTCGCCACCGCTGTCCGTGTCTCGCCGCCGCCGCCGCCTGCACCCTCGCTGCCCACAGTCTGCATCGTCATCGTCGTCGTCTGCGTCGTCGTCGTCGTCGTCTGCGCCCTCGCTGCCGTCGCCTGCGTCCTCGCTGCCGTCGCCTGCTGTCCTCGCTGCCGTCGCCTGCGTCCTCGCTGCCGTCATCTGCGTCGTCGTCGTCGTCGTCGTCGTCCTGCGCCCTCGCCGCCGCCGTCTGCGTCGCGTCGTCGTCTGCGCCCTCGCCGCCGCCGTCTGCGTCGCGTCGTCGTCTGCGCCCTCGCCGGCCGCCGTCTGCGTCGCGTCGTCGTGCGCCGTCTGCGTCGCCCTCGCCGCCGCCGTCTGCGTCGCGTCGTCGTCTGCGCCCTCGCCGCCGCCGTCTGCGTCGCGTCGCTGCAGTCATCTGCACCTCGCCGCCGCCGTCTGCGTCGTCACCGTCGACACCGTCGCCACCGCTGTCCGTGTCTCGCCGCCGCCGCCGCCGCCTGCACCCTCGCTGCCACCGTCTGCATCGTCATCGTCCTCGCCTGCGTCCTCGCTGCCGTCGTCTGCGTCGTCGTCGTCGTCGTCGTCTGCGCCGTCGCTGCCGCCGTCTGCGTCGTTGTCGCTGCAGTCGTCTACACCTCGCCCTCTCTGCATTGCCTCTGCCCTCTCCGCTGCCCTCTGTGTCGTCGTCGTCGTCGCTGCCGCCGCTGCCTCTGCGCCCTCGCCTCTGCGTCGTCGCCGTCGCCGCTGCCTCCTACCCCAAGTCGCCGCCGCTCTGTCCCCTCGCCCTCTCCCTCTCCCTCTGCGTCATCGCCGCCTTCTCTGCGTCGTCGCCACCGCCCTGTCGCCGCCGCCGCCGTTTGCGTCCTCGCCCTCGCTGCCTTCTGCGCCCTCGCCGCTGCCATGGGCTCTGCTTCGCGTCGTTGTCGTTGCCGTTGCCGTTGCCGCCGTCTGTGACCTCGCCACCAGTGCCTCTGGCAGTGCGTCGCCATCGTCGTCGTCGTCGTCGTCGTCGTCGCCACCGCCACCTCTGCGTCGTCATCGTCATCGTCGCCGTCGCCTCTGCGTCGTCGTCGCCGCTACCCTCGCCCTTGCCCTCTCTGTGCCCTCGCCCCTCTCTGCGTCCCCGCCGCTTGCGTCTGTGCCCCTCTCCCTCTCCTTCGCCGCCTCGCACGTCTCGCGCGTGCTCTCTCATCCCCCTCAGACTCCCCTCCCCTTGCCAGTTTCATCCCTCGGACTGCCATCGCACCCCCTCGCACCACCTCGGACTGCCATCGCGCACCCTCGGACTCCCGCCGCGCACCGTCGCGCCGCCTCGGACTCCCGCCGCACATCGCCGCGCCGCCTCGGACTCCCGCCGCACACCGCCGCGCCGCCTCGCCTGCCGCCGTACACCGTCGCGCCGCCTCGGACTGCCGTCACACACCCTTGTACAACCTCCCTTTACCCCTTTCTCTTCCCTCCCCCTTTCCTCTCTGGCCACCCTGGGTGAGTCGCACAGGGTCTCCTATTTGTATGTAGTTCATTCCTAGGTACAAGTACATGTATATAGCCTTGTCGCAAATAGATCCTTATTCATACTGCTCATTGATGCCCTTAAGATAAGCCCTCAAGTCCTCAACTGGTTTGACTGCCTCCACTCCCTCCAGCTCTGCTGTTTCTTCCTTCTCTCCAAGCCCTTCAGTGAAGTTGAGTTCCCTTTTATGCTTTGCCTCAAACTTGAGTATCTGTAAGGCTTCCATGTTGTCTGGTGTAAGGCGGTTCCTCCTGGCTCTAGCTGTCTCCTTGCTTGCTGAGAAGACACGCTCACATGGTACTGAAGTGGCTTGAATAGGGAGTAAGTCCATGGCAAGCTTGAAGAGTGTTGGCCACTTTTTCTGGTGTTCCTGCCATTCCAACTCCTGTCAGTACTCCCCAACAAAATGGTTCATTCTACACACCTCCCAGAACTCAAGAAGATTGGCATATTTGGCTGGGGCTGCTAGATAGTCCTCAAGTTCATCTTCTAAGGTATCTCCCTGTGGTCTGGTGGTAGGCATTAGGCCAATACCAAGGCTTGCCAAAGTGGCTTGCATGCCAAATGTTTCAGAAGGTGGAGGGGGTACAGCTGATCTAGTAGAGGCTCTAGATGGTGTGTGTAATGGCCTGAGCTACTTAAGATTTTAGTTTTAGAGTGGCATGATAAATTAAAAGCACTCACTGCTTCAAGGAGGGAATGCTTTGCATTCTCAGCCATATGTGTTGGGTACTGTCTCTTGAGAAACTCAAGCTTTAACACAGGGTTAAGAACTGTCCACATGGCATGAGAAATTATGCAGCATATTAAAATAGCCACTCACTAATTGAATGCAGATATGCTGGAGTCTCAAAGGCCAGAGTACAATAGGAATCTATCTTGGCTGCACCTTTTGTAAGAATAAGACCAATATCCAGTCCCTCAGAATCCAAGGCATCAGTCAAGGCATTCAGAGACTTTATAAAGCCCTCAAATGCAGCAACTGTGTTACAAAGTGTTGGCGTCTTCTCATAAGAGAGCATTTGCTGATACAAGAAGGGGACCTAATAAATAAATTAATACACAATCAGAGAGAGAAAATATTTGCATACCTGAAGAATTCTCTGAAGTGCTTCAAGGATCTTCCAATCTTCCTTATCTAATGGGTCCATCCCTGGCTGATCCTCCATAAACTTATCAATTGCCTAACTCAAGTTAGCATTAGAATTTTATTAAATACTTTAAATATACCTCTCTTAAAATAAGAGCCCTCTTGATCATCAAATAAGCAGAGGACCACCTTGTCTGCACATCAGAAATTAATTGCAAAGGAGGTAGATCTGACTCCTTTGCAATTGTAGAAAACATATCACGCCTTCGTGATGAGTTGCGGATCTATTATAAATAAGTTAGAAAAAAAACAAAAAAAACTCGGAAAAAGAAAAGGAAAAAGAAAAAGAAAAAGAAAAAGAAAAAGAAAAAGCATGAAAAAACATGAAAAAACTCGAAAAAACTCGAAAAAACTCAAAAAAACTCGAAAAAAACATGAAAAAAACTCGAAAAAAAAAACAGAAAAAAAACAGAAAAAAAACAGAAAAAAAAGCAGAAACAAAGGAAAAACTCACATAAACAATAATTTGCTGAAGCTTTTTAACTTGGTCAAAGCCCAATTCAACTGCTCCCTCTAGCATTTCCTTGCATGCAAGATTTACAATATGGGCAAAGCATCTAAGAAGTGTCAATAAAAATACATTAAATAATTTGACACTCACCTAATGTGATGCTGCTCTGCAGAAAACTCAGTATTAGGATAAACCTTCTTCACATGAGTTTCTAATGCCTCCATCATAGAGCTGTTGTTGGATGCATTATCTGTTGTTATCCAACCAATCTGTTTTTTTTTAAAAATTAGCTGAATTTGTTTTATGAGATAAAATGGACATTACCTTCTTTTCAAGCCCCATCCTAGTAATAATAAAATAAAAGATCTCAGCTAACCTCTCCCCAGTGTGAGACCCAGGAGCAATGAGAAATCCAATAAGATCAGCTCTAAGGGTTAGCTTTTGCTGGCCATCTTGAGTCTGAGCCTTCTCCAGCCAGTGAGCAGTAACAGCCATGTATGGCTTGAGGTCAGGGTCAGACCACATGTCTGTGGTAAAAGAGACCTTCCCAAGGCAGCTGTTCTAAATATAAGTTAGCCCTCAAGCACTAAGATATAATAATTTAACATTACCTGAATGTGCTGAGACAAATTTTGCAGTGTCTCTGAACAGTTCTGCACAATGCGCTTCTGCATAGTGGTCCTGTGAGGGATGTCTGCATCACGCAGCTCAGGGCGGAGTAGGAGACACAGGTGGCGGAACTCTGGTCTGTCCACAATCATTATAGCCTTTAAAAATTAAATTAAATGGGGAAAAATAGAATAAAAAATTAAAAAAACCTGATCTGTGGCAGCAATAAATTGCACAAGGCCATCTAAAAAGTTGTCTTGAGTGAAGGGAGTGCGGCGCTCAGCTTGGCGCTCCACAGGAACTCCAGTAACTCTTGCAACAGCCTCTTCCCCCTCTTTACCTCTCAACTCAATTTTGAGCCTTTGACACTCTGCAACCCACTGTTCTGCATGGCGATTGAGCAGATGAGATCGCAGTGGACCTGTTGCAGTAGTGGAGCGATATGCGTGTACTTTGACAGAGGCATCTTCCTGATGAAGTACCCTATAAATTTTTAGAATTTAAATAAAATAAAATAAAATAAAAACTCACAAGCAGAACTTGCACTGTTTCTTCCCTTCAACAACTTGAAAAAACCTCAGAGTATCATCACCCATGCTAGCCAGCCTAGAACCAGCTTTTTGAGCCCTCCTTGGGTGGCGGGTTGGAGTTGGAGGGTCAGGGCTGCCTTCCTGATGGTCATTAGAACTAGCGCCACCCTCCTGAGACCCCTCTGACACATTCCCAAGGTTAAAATCCTCAGGCTGAGGTGAGCTAAGGCCTCCCTATATTAATTTCATTAATATATATATATATAAAGTAATAAAATAAGTACTCACTTTATTGGAAGCCTGGGCAGGTGAAGAACCTGCAAAGGGGTCCTCTCCCTCCAAATTCTGTTGTGAGGGCCCAGGGGGGGCACCTGAAGCCACAGAAGTGGTGCCTAGATCAAAGTGCACATGCTGGCTGGCAGTTGATGCCTGAGCAACTGTGGATGGAACTAACCACAGTATGAATGCATGGACAGACAATTAAAAAATGGGTACATACTATCAAGCTGAAAAGACATCTCCAGAGCACCACCAGGAAGCTGTTTGGTCCGAGTCTTCCTAGTGGTCTTTTGCCTTTTGGGAGTCTTTTTGGGTGTTGAAGGGGCCCTCTTCCTAGATCCAGCCATAGTAGGTGAAGCCAAGAGTAATACAAGAATGTTTTGAGAAGTAGATGAAGCAGATCAATTGAGATCGGGCGGCAGAGATGAGGAGAGATGAGAGTGCAGCAGAGGCAGAGACGCAGAGACGAGAGCGTGGGAATGCGCGGCGTACGTGCGGTGGCTGCAAAATTCACGCTTCACTCACTGAGATGCACAACCCGTCGCACGAACCACAAGTCCACGACGGCACAACTACGACACTACGACACACCCCTCCTTTCCCCTGGCCCTATGGTAAGAGGTGACCCCCTTTGTCTAGCCGCTTACTGACCCACCTGCACGCCGCTGCGCGCACCCTCACAGGCAACACGTCCGGCTTCTTACAGCCACAGTGAGACCGCCGCAACGAGCCCCGAGGCCGAGAACCTCAGTCAGGTTCTTCGAGAGGAGGCCGTGCGGCTTATCCAGGATGCCAGGTACGTCTCCTCCCCCTGGCTCCCGTCCGTCTGCTCCCCAAGATAGCAGCAATGATGACGACGTCTGCCCCCGGACCCTCATATTGAAGACAACGACGGAGCACCCAGCGGCGGCGGCGGTGCGACTAGCCCCGGGCCCTCAAGGCGATAACAACTCTCCGGAGTTGGCGATGACGTCGCCCTGAGCTCCCGAGCCCTCAAGGTGGCAGCGACGATGGTGCCAGCCCCGGGACGTCAAGGCGACGATGACGACACCACCGGAAGCCCCAACAGCAGAGGCATCAACGTCAGGGCTTCGTGGCGACGACAACGACGCTGCTCCGGAGTCGGTGACGATGTCATCTGATCCCCCAAGGCAGCGGCGGCATCGTCCTGAAGCCAACGCTCAACAACTCACACGTTTACCACCAAACGCTTCATGATATCAAGAAGCGCGGTATCGATGGTGCGTCCCAAACTTCTTCTGATTTTTATTACTGATATTAAAAAAATTAAAACAGTCGAAGGCGTCAAACTAAACCTTCAGCAAATGCTCAAAGCGAAAGAAGACTCGGTGAACGGTCTCACGAAGGGGATCGAAATCCTCTTCAAGCAAAATAAAGTCGACTACATCAAGGGAACTGCTTCTTTTGTCTCCCCCAAGATCATTTCCGTGCAGCTCAACGACAGTGGCAAGTCTACTGTGGAAGCGAAGAACGTCATCATCGCGACAGGGTCCGAAGTCGCACCTTTCCCCGGTGGCGCTATCGAGATAGACGAGCAACAGATCGTCAGCTCGACTGGTGCGGACTACGACGACGACGCAGAAGCAGAGCCCATGGCAGCGGCGAGGGCGCAGAAGGCGGCGAGGGCGAGGACGCAGAGAAGGCGGCGATGACGCAGAGGGCGAGGGCGAGGGGACAGAGCGGCGGCGACTTGGGGCAGGAGGCTGGCGGCAACGGCAACGACGCAGAGGCGAGGGCGTAGAGGCAGCGGCGGCAGCGACGACGACGACGACGACGACGAAGAGGGCAGCGGAGGAGGCAGAGGCGACGCAGAGAGGGCGAAGTGTAGACGACTGCAGCGACGACAACGCAGACGGCGGCGGCGAGGCGCAGATGACTGCAGCGACGACAACGCAGACTGCGGCAACAAGGGCGCAGACGACGACAACAACGACGCAGACGACGGTAGCGAGGACGCAGGCGACGACGATGACGATGCAGACGGTGGTGACATAGTAGATTCCAGGGATTGTTAGATTGTTAGACTTGCTTCTGGGGATTCCACGACCTAAGTCTCTAAGGGCCGAGCGAGAGCGAGAACGAGAGAGGTTGATGCCGTCCTAAGCGGCGAAACGAAGCGAGACGACGATGACGAGAGATCTTAGCTGGAGTGCCCGTTGAACTGAGTTCACGCAGTTGGCAGATGAGACGGAAAGAGGGGAAACACGACGATGCCATTGCTATTAGACGAGCCAAAAACATTTATATACATGGGAACTATATACGACGTTTTCCGAAACTAAGTCGAAAGCATAGAGAGATGAGAAGGGAGATGGGCAACAAAGAAAGTATGACGCACGACAATAGAATCCGACGACGACAACGGGCGCAATGATCCGCGCATTCTCCAGCGGTGTCGCGACCTTGAGATATGGTGATACGAAGAAGTCGGGGTGTTGATGGACAAAGGCGGCACGAGGCGCGGGGACGCGCGGCCTGGCTACGAGGGGCTGGGGAACCTCTTGCAAGGCAAGTACGGGCGGCGGCGGTCCATTTGCGAGTGATGTGGGATGTCGAGCGAATAACGAGTGGGAGGAGAGAGTAAATGGGCAGAATGATGAGCTCCGGTACCGAGGCAGCAACGGGGCGAAGTGCATGGGCAAAGGCGGGAGAGGGAGCTAGCGAGGGCGATGTAGACAGCGGGTGGCGGAGGCGGACGACGAGGCAACGGGGACGGAGAGCGTGAGAGCGATAGATATCGCAGGGGGAAAGGAGAGGGAGACCGAGCGACGACAGAGGGGGAAGTGGCCGTAGCGTGGAGGGCACAAGGTCAGAGGCAGAGAGGGAGAGCTGCGCAGGACCCCAGACAAGGGGGAAGCGTGTGGGCAGACAGTCGGTGTGCTGACAGCACACAGACAGTGAGCAGTCGGCACACCGACAGCGCTGACAGCGCAATGACGATGTGCAGACGGCGGGCCAATCTGTGCGCCGACGGCGGCACCAGAGCGGGGACGGAGCGTAGGCGAGAGGAGGATGGGAAAGGGGAGAGTGACGTGGCGTAGGCGAGGACGGAGGAGCGAGGGAAGCGAGAAGGTGATTTACTGCTCAGTGGACACGCGCAGGCTGCATGTTCATTTTCCGTTTCCGTTTTCAGCCGGCTCGTTCCTGGCTGCTGCCAGCCTGCCAGTCTGCCAGATCTCGCAGCCAGGCTCAACCTGCCTAATCTGGTCATGGCCTAATCGAGCCTTGGCTCAGCGGCTCAGCCCAGCTCGTGAGCCAAGCTGAGCCAGGTTTGGTCATGAGCCGATTTGTCAGCTTGGCTCAGCTAAAGATGGCTCAGCTCGGCTGGCTCAGCCGTTTTGAGCCGAGCCACGGCAACACTAGTTCCATTCGTACGCAAGGGGCCCCCTGTTTTGGACTTTGCTGTAAGACGAACGAGGCGGCACGTGCTCGTTCCTCTTTTCGTGCTGCCATCACTCGACTGGGTCAAGGAACTGGACACTTTTCTTCGCCCGTCTGCCACGCCGAGTAATTGCCAAAGGGTCGATGATGAGATATCGATGAGGCCCTATGTTTTCCGACCTTCATCAGCGCTCCCGGAGGGCCCCACCCACTTGTCGCGACCTTGCCTCGGAAACACAAAACCCTCATCGAGGCCTCATTTCCGACCGCAAAGCACTTCGCACCTCCGCCCAATTTCTTTCCAATCTACCGGCCATTTGTTTTCCTGTACCAGGCGCCGGTCCCCTCCCCTCCCGGCGCCATACCGAACGTACGACGGAGAGTAAGCCAGTGACCCTTCTTCTGTGACGATGGGCCCGGTGGCCCTGCTGCACCACGTACTTGATTTTCCAGTGTCGCGTTTCTATCTCTGGTGTTCCAGCAACGACATTTCCTAGAGTGACGCCGTGGCCTGTTCGACTATGGGAAGCTCAGCCAGGCACATCCTCGAATTCGGGTGCGTGCTCCGAGTACCAAGGGTACTGATAATTTCTTATTTCCATTGGGAATGGGTAGGGAAGGAACGGGACTTCTCGCACACGCACCCTTCATGCGCAAATATACCCCCACGGACATCTGACTCCCTCCCCGCGCTCGTCGCTCCTGCGCAAGAATATCCTCTCCACCTCCGCCTTCGCTTCTGTGACAGCTCTCGACTAGACTCTCCTCACGCTGCGCCAGGTCAACGTGCGCCGCGCCGGAATACCGGGTGTGCTGCTCATCGTGGGCTGTGTTTACAACCCGCCGCTGCGGTGGTCGTGGCCGAGTTGCGAGTTGAAGACGTCCAGAGTCCTTGCAGGGGTGGAGCGCGCTGGGGTGGCAGGTATGGAGCGTCGGTGAGGATTTGTTGGGGTGTTTGCTGGGGGATGGACGTGGGTTGGCTGGCGCGAGACCTGAAGTCATTCCTGTAGCGTGCGTGATTCTATTTATTAGCGAGAGTGTACATATATGATATGTCTACGTCTAACTTACGATTGTCATCGGTTTCTTGACAATACCGGGAGCGAAAACAAAAATCCGGTATCGACCTCGAGAGTCGTGATAGAGGAGTCCACGTGACTTGATCCAGCACGACACTCGTAGTGACTACGCGCTTTAGAATACGTTGTTGTTTTTTCACTCAGTTTATCCATTACGACGCGGACAGGACCTACGCTTGGACCTACGCGGATAAATGCATTCGATAAAGAGTAAATTATAGCGATGAGCTTGCCAGTGAGTAGGCTCAGTGAGGTCCAGCTAACGTATTCGCGTCGATGTCCCCGCCCGTTTGCCTGTCCAACGAATTCGACCTAACAACATTCTTTCGCTCAACGTTGGTCTACAGTCGCGCAACCTACTGTCATCTCCCCACCTACCCTTTATCTGATTAATTCTCGTCACTTGAGAAGACACCTCATGAGAGCGCGCTTCAACTCAACCAGCTACTTTTCTTCTTGAAGAACCAAAGGTGCACCGATTGACTGCTGAACTTGAACCGAGACTGTGAACCCCAGCCTAAGAAACATTTATCATAAGCGCAACCTTCCTACAGAGGTACCCCACGTCGAGATCTCGGACATCCTGCTCGTCTGCCTCAGGCTCTGAATCCCCTCACTGCACTCAGGTCTCCCTTCAAGTAGTAGGATGCAGTAACTCCCACGCCTATATGGTGTCAAAAATTGTAATTTAAATTCTGGACCTATCCACGAGGTGGGGCTGTGCGAGCGTCAACTGCCAAACCATCATGATTCTGGCGCTCGCATGCCCTGTGTCCTCTGCTAGTATCATACCCTCAGACGCATCTCCTCGCTGCTGCTGCCATGTCTCAGACACCTCCCGCAGCTTCCTCTTCTTCTAATCTCCAGGCCATCTTCTATGCTTCCATGAAAGAGTATGAGAAGAAGACGAAGAACGACCTTCTCGCGCATCCGTTGATGGGCCAGTGCAGACCTGCAACTCTCCCACCGACATTCTGGCCGTCCTTCGCACCCAGGTCCAACATTTCGAGCAATCTACCGTCCGACGACAAATTGACAAAATGGTTGAATCCGACTGTCCAATGTCCTTTATGCGTTCTCCGCGGCGCTTGGCGAGGGCATCGGACTGGTGAATCCCGTTCCGACAGTCCGTCTACCATCCACCCTCTGATACCATATTTCTAGGTGTCTCACCTGCAAAAGTCATTTTCGCTGGAGCCGGTGTCCTTATTTTGGTAGTCATCGTCCTAGATCTCCCTCACGGACTGTTCTGATTCCGAACGTACGCAGGCGCAAAGGACGTTGTTGCGAGCCAAGATGCGCTCGTCGACATCTTCGAGCGCATTGAGAGCTTCTTCAGACGGCTTGAGGAGTATAGCGAGGGTGCCAACGACGGAGGCGATGAGGGACATCATCGTGAAGATATGGTCGAGGTGCTTGGGATATTTGGGCTTGTGACGAAGGAGATAAAACAAGGACGAGCAAGTGAGTCAATCCGTGATGATGCGTTGCCCGTCGCTGATAGGTATTCAGAGAAATACCTGAAGAAATTGATTGGAAGGAGGGATATCGAAGACGCGCTGGTCCGACTGGATAGATTGACGCAGGAGGAGGTGCAGATTGGCGATTGTACAAGTCCTGAAAGTTGCACACCAAGTGAAGGATGGAGTAACAACTGTCGGCGGCCAGGTACAAGGCGTCGACGACAGGGTCAAAGACGTCGACGACAAGGTCAACCTGGCTATCGAGGGTGCGTCCATCACGTTAGTCACCCACAACTACCAACGGAAACCCATACCATGCGACTAGATGGCAAGGTAGTCAAAGTGACGACAATGGAAACGAGGGTTCTATTGCAACAGGACGGCAGACAATATCGACGCGGAAAAGGCGTTCGTGGTTCTTTAGCCCCGCTGCTATTGCCTACTGAGACTGAAATCCCACTGCAGGGAGCCGGATACGGACAACGCACCGAATGTGGCTGTCTCCGCCAGACCCATCCACTAATCAAAATATCGCGTGCGTCGCTCAACACGAAGGGACGGCGACATTGGTTCTTCCAGGGGAGTATATTCCTGGAATGGAAGACCAAGTCGACCACATCCTTGTTGTGGATCCACGGGAAACGTGCGCTCTTCTCTCTCTTCATGTCCTAGATCTTGATCGCCAACAATCATTGTAGCGGGTTCAGGGAAGAGTATCCTTTGGTTCGTTGTCATTCGTCGGGTCCACCCGTCAGGAACTTACATCGCCAACTAGCTCCGCAATCATCCAGGAAATCACGATGTTGTGGGAGGCTGGACTAGCCATTATGGCGTATTTCTATTTTGATTTCAGGGACACCGATAAACAAAACCTCCACAACATGCTCCCTTCGCTTCTAACCCAGCTCTCCACTCGTTCCGACAGTTGTTGCGACATACTCTCCCGCATTTACAAGACACATGACGATGGCGCACGTAAGCCGAGTACCAGCACGGTGATTGCGTGTCTTAAAGAGATGCTCGCGTTACCTGGCCAAGGCCCAATCTACATCATCTTGGACGCGCTGGACGAATGTCCTAATACCTCTGGCATTCCACCCGCTCGCAAACAGGTCCTTGGTCTCATAAAGGACCTTGTCGGCCTCCAGCTCTCAAATCTTCATATATGTGTCACGAGCCGTCCGGAGATCGATATCCGATCCGCGCTTGAGCCTCTAGCGTTTCACCCAGTCTCGATCCACGAGGACAAGTGGACAAAAGAAGGACATTGAAGACTATATCAGATCTGTCGTGTACGCGGACTCGGATATGGCGATAAGGAGATGGAGGGACAAGGACAAAGAGCTGGTCGTTGAGACGCTCACGGAGAAAGCCGATGGAATGTAAGAGCGCGTAAGGATGCCGACGACACTTTCTGATTATTTGACAGGTTCCGTTGGGTTTTCTGTCAGCTGGAAGTGTTGCAACATTGCCTTCCGCAAAGCATCCGGCGAACGCTTAACGAATTGCCGAAATCCTTGGACGAGACATATGAGCGGGTGTTGAAGGAGATCGGGATGGCCAACCGAGACCATGCTCATCGTCTCTTGCAATGTCTCACTGCGGCTACTCGCCCCCTGCGTGTCGAGGAGCTAGCAGAAATACTTGCGCTTGACTTTGAAGAAGCCGAAGGAGCGACACCGAAATTGAAGGAGGACTGGCGGTGGGAGGACCGGCAACGAGCTGTGCTATCTACGTGCTCCAGCTTGATCACGCAAGTCGACGATGGTGATTCCCGGGTCATTCAGTTCACGCATTTTTCGGTCAAGGAATTTTGACTTCCGATCGGCTTTCCACTTCTAGAGGAGACGCTTCATACTTTCATATCACTCCCGAACCTGCACACACGACTCTCGCCCAGGCCTGCTTGGGTATTCTACTCCAGTTGGACGGCAGCGCGGACGATAACCAGGTCGAAGATAGCTTCCCGTTGGCGAGATATGCCAGTCAGCATTGGGTGGAGCATGCGCAGTTCGGAAATGTGTCGTCGCGCATAGAAGATGGGATGCGGCGTTTTTGACTCAACCAAACCACATCTTTCCGCGTGGCTCCGGTTGCACGACCTCGACGATCGCTGGAGCAACTTCGGGGATCCCCCCGGAAATCGTGGATCTCCACTGTATTATGCTTCGTTGTGCGGTTTTCGTGACTTGGCGGCACACATCATCGTCGAGCATCCCGAGCAAGTGAATGCGAGGGGCGGTCATAATCACAGTTCACTGGTGGCGGCATTGCATAGGAAACACTTCGAGGTGGCAGGGCTATTACATCGGCATGGCGCAGCCGTGGATGTTATCGAGGACAAACGCAACCGGACTCCACTACATGCTGCGTCGTTAGATGGACGTATCGATATCGCGCGGTGGCTACTCGACCACGGCGCAGATGCGAATTCGCAGCAACACAATCACCGTACTCCAATTCATTTAGCCGTATATCTGGGTACCTAGAGGTTGTTCGGATGCTACTGGGGCACAGCGTACGTATCGACGCTGTGAACGACGCAGGCCATACTCTATTTCACCAAGCATCGAATCACGGTCACGTGAAGACCGTGAGGCCATTACTTCAACATGGGGTGGACATCAATGCACAAGATGAGGACTGTTCGACGCCATTACATCTGGCGACATCTGCCGAGACCCTCGAGATTGCACGTCTACTGCTTGATCATGGGGCGGACGCAGATGTCATGGACAAGGATGGAAGGACCCCATTGCACAAGGCGTCGTTCAAGGGTGAAGCAGAGATCGTGCGCTTACTACTCGATCGCGGCGTGAACGCAAATGCCGAGGACAAGGACGGATGGACTCCGTTGCATCTGGCGTCATCCGAGAGCAATACAAAGACCGTGCGCTTGCTTCTCGATCGTGGCGCGAGTATAGATGCCAAGGACAAGAAAGGAAGGACCCCGTTCCAGGTAGCAGCAGGAGTGGGAAAGACCGCGATAGTACGGATGTTGACGGAGGACGGTGGGCCAATAAATAGTGTACTATAGGTTACTCTACTCCCTTTTTCCAGTATTCATATAGGCCCACTCGGAAGATAGTGCGTATTTATTATGAGCTGTGACGGGAAAGGGATGGCCAACGATACAACGTAAACTTAGGCACGCACTCGCAGTTGGAGAGTCCGAGTCATCGCTATATTCTCTGTAGGTGTCGAAGCGCCGAAGCTTGCGGGTTGCACAGCGAAAGACATGCTGAAAGACCAAACGTACGTCACGGTGCCTCACAACACTTGGTTTTATTCAATCGATGTGACCTACAGGTGATACCGTACTCTGCCACACACGGAAACCCTCAGATACCTGGGGTTCTTTTTCCAACGACGACTGAAATGGGAGCCACATGTCAATGGCGGCCACCTCCCCACCTGCTCACGACAAATATCACCCGCTATGGTCGGCTGCCACCGACATGGAACGGGATGCGAACAACAAGAAAACCCAGACGCCGAAGTTCACACGGCGCGCACTACCTCCACCGCACTCCAGATTGGCACGGACCACGCCTTTACTGGCACCTACGTCCAACAGTTCCGCGTTAACGACCCACCCAAACACGTCAGCTGCCCATGTGGGGAGCCCATCAGGTCCGAGTCCGCCGAACACATCCTACTCCACTGTCCGCAGTATGTCCAGCCCCGTATCTTTTCGCCATCCTCAGCACGGCGTGGAACCCCATTCAACCCCTTCTCCCCTACTCCCGCTTCTTCTCCACTCGAGGAGGGGCGGAGAAGTGTTCTTAACTGTAGTGTTCTCATAGCTCAGTAATAAACATGAATCGAAAAAGAAAAAGAAAACACTGGCAGCCCGAGGTCTTAAGACTTGGTAGTACAATGACAAATTTTTTGATGATTATTGCCTTGATTATTGCCGTCGGAGGAGGAGGCCGAGAAGTTCCGCTGAACACGGACTCCGGATCATCGTCTCTTGCAGTAGCCACATTTCCAAAACCGGAAGACCAGTGTTTCCCATCATCACCTCTTTGCTCTGAGCTCATCCTCCAACCAAAAACAGATGTTGCTAGAGAAATCCGCCAATCCGTATTCCTATTCTACGTGGTCAGATGTGGAGGAGCCTTCTATAAAATAATTCAACTACGGCCTGACCTGGTGCTCGTACACTTCCCCGGCCATTCTCACAATGTCCCTCACTGACCGGGCCGTCAACGTGGCCCTCGCCGTCGTCGCTCTTTGGCTTCTCAAAAAAGTCACGGAAAAAAAGCCCTTAGGTCGCCAGATCCCAGGTCCAAAGGGTTGGCCCATCATTGGCAATCTTTTGGATGTTCCCACCGAACTCGAATACCAGGTCTTCTCTCGATGGCGGAAGAAATACGGTGCGTCTCGAATGGTGATTCGGGAATGTAATAATCAACTATTATTGCAGGCGACCTCATTCAGATGACTATTCTCGGTCAACCGACCATCATCATCAACTCACCGCAACTGGCCGTCAATATGCTCAACAAAAAGAGTGCTATACTCAAGTCGGCCCCATCTCACGATGGCCTGTGATCTTGTAGGATGGAGGGATATCCTCGTTTTCCTCAAATACACAGACAAGTTCAAAGCGTGTCGTCGCATGCTCCATACCGTCATCGGCACAAGGGCCAGTGTTGAGAAGTTTCGGGATACATTAGAAGAGGAATCTGCGCTGATGGTCCGCCGCTTGCTGAACGAGCCCCGAAACTTCGTTGGTCCCGTCCGCAAGTATGTCCTCGGGCTTTCTGTGATTGAGTTGATTGTCTAACTGACGATGATTTAGGGCTGTGGGCGTCATCATCTTGCGGATCACCCATGGATACAGACCTATGACCGAGGATGATAGTCTGGTCCGCGTCGCCGATGAGGCTACGGATCATCTGAGCGTGCTTCTTTCTCCCGGCCTCTTTGCTGTCGACTTCTTGCCTTTCCTCCGGTATATTCCCGAGTGGTTCCCAGGTGGCGGATTCCATAAGATTGCGCGCGAGTGGCGGCATACGCTGTTCGACATGACAGACAAGTCTTACGAGTTCGTGCTCGAGCAGATGGTGTGCCCTGACACCCGTCGCTTGTATGAGGTAGTTTCTGAATATCCCCGCTTCACAGGCTAAGGGGACCGCGGTGCCCAACATGGTTACGAACCTGCTCGATGGTCGCAAGGTCTCACCTGAAGAGGAGGACGAGATCAAGTGGGCCGCGTCCAGCCTGTACTCCGGCGGCGCCGACATGGTAAGAGATTTTCAACTGGAATCGGCACGCTGAACACACACTCGCCATCCGTCTCCTGTAGCCCGTCGCTGCCATGTCCTCTTTCCTCCTCGCCATGACCGCTTACCCTGAAGTGCAACGCAAATGCCAAGCCGAGCTCGATGCGGTCGTCGGTAACGGCCGCCTGCCGACGTTCGCAGATCGTGACCAACTCCCGTACATCGCGACGATGCTCAAGGAGGTCATCCGATGGGGCCCAACGGCCCCACTCGGTGCACCTCACTGCATCGAGCAGGACGACGTTCATGATGGGTACCTGATCCCCAAGGCTCGATCATTATAGCGAATATCTGGTGTGTACTCTACTCGTGTGGTCCAACGCTAGTGGGTCGCTCACGATTGCACATAGGCACTTCCTGCACGCCCTGAGGTCTACAAGGACCCGATGGTGTTCAACCCTGACCGTCTCGTCGCACAACCTGGAAAGCCAGCCGAGCCGGATCCGTTCAACTTCGCATTTGGGTATGGGCGCCGGTGAGTCTCCCATGTAGCACCGTGGCAGTAGTTGTCATCTCATGCATCTCGTACCCAACAGTGCATGTCCCGGCGAGCAGCTGGCACAGTCGATCCTGTTCATCCTTGCGGTCACTGTGCTCTCTGTTTTCGACATCAATAAGGTGACGATCAATGGGGTGGTCCAAGAGCCGACGTGTGAGTTCAGCAGTGGTGTGATTGTGTACGTCTTCTTTTCAGTGCCTGTGCGAGTGAGGACTATGGTCTGACTTATTTCTCGTTGTAGGCGTCCGAAGCCGTTCCTGAGCGAGCTCAAGCCGCGCTCTGCCAAGGCTGAGGCGCTCAACAGATCACTTGAGTCGTCATGAATGTCGTGAGACGCGAGCCAGATTTCAACTTAAACCATTATGCGTATGGATAGATTCCCTTGGCAGTTTAATTCTTCTGTACATCTTCTCGGGTCAATAAAGGGCTTTTTTTTCGGACTCTCTGTTGACCGGTATCGGACGCTGAGTAGCAATTGCTCGGCACCAGAGCTTACCTTCGTCTTCAATACCGGCATCATCTGGTTATTCTCTTGTGCACAAGCTTGTTTCCACGTTGGAGCTATGAGGGCCGAAAACCATAATCCGTTGATTGGAGCCACATGGCGGCCGTGCGTCCCTGCGGTCGCATTGTAGGAAACGGAAACTGGTCACTGCGGCGTATGCGTATCTTAAGTTAGAAAGGAGTAGCACACGGAGTGTCATGGGTAAAGATACGGTCAGCATGCGGGCCCGCACGGCCATTGGCGACGATTTCATAGTCTCGGTCCCAGCTTTCACATAGCGTGTGCACTGTGCAGCTAGCATGTGCAGGGCCGGCTGTGTGCCGCTGAGGTGGAACATCCTCTCTGCCCCCGCCTCTGCTACTGTGACAGCTCTCGACTGGACTGTGCGCTTATGCACCCGACCTGCTGCTTGTCGTACCTGTGTCTATCACCCGGCGCTAGTACGTCCTCTAGTTTACAACGTTGACCGCTCTCACGATGTTGCTTCACGGCGCTGCCGTGGTCGTGGCCTACCTGCGGGCCGAGGACATTCTGCGGGAGTTCTTGCAAGGGTGGATCGCGCTGGGGTGGCGGATATGGAGCGCTGGTGATGACATTTGTGTGCGCACTAGGGGACGTGAGTCGGCTGGTGCGAGACGTGAAGCCGTCATTCCTGCACCAAGAGGTGGTACTGCGGTATAGCATCCTCGGGCGTGCGTAGTTCTAGTTCTATCTATTGGAGGGAGTGTCTATGATATGTCTACGTGTAGCCATAGGTTTCTTCAGTCATACTACGAACGAAAATAGAAATCTGGTATCGACTGCGAAAGTCGTGATAGAAGGTCGACCAACGCGATCAAAAACGCGATATTGTATCGGGAGGTGGGAGCCCCGTGCATTGGCCGGGCGAGAGAACAACGCTCATATATGCGCTTTGCAATGCGTTCGTGATCCAAAAAAAAAAAAGAAAAAAAGAAAACGTTCGTTGGAGGGCATGACGGATCCGAAGATTTGGTTTGATCGCTTTGCTAATTCATTCCTACATGCTTTGCACACCACTTCTGTTACCCGACGACCCAGGCAAGCAGTGAGAAAAGACTGGAGATGACAGCGAAACCCGGCCAAGTACTGTGGGCATGGTTACCTTCCTATTTACTGTACCACCTACAACTCTATCCCGCTTCCTGGGTCCCCTGTGGGCCGTGGCACCGCAACGACTCCGGGCTGCATGTGTAACCGGTCTAAGGCAGAGCGAGGAACGAGCGGTGCCTAGTCTTTGAGCGAGCGGGCGAAGCGGCCCGTACTTATTCCTCTTTTACGTGCCGGCCGCCACCTTGCCCGCCCTGCTTTTCAACCGGTCTGAAAAACCGGGATTACTTTCGTTTTAACCTGCCCGCCACACCCTTTTACAAATGGATCGACGGTGAGGTCCTTTGTGCCCACCGACGCTCATCCAGCCGCTCCGGGAGGGATCCACCCGTCGAGACCTCGCCTCGGCCACAAGAACTCTCATGTTCGAGCGAGAAGCGCTTCGCGCTTTCGCCCGATCTCTCCGCCTGGACTGTCGTACTGCTTAAATACTCACTCGTAACCTCCCCTCGTTTGTTTTGAAAAATATAACCTATCATAGTGTCGCTGTCCCACCCGCCCATCCACCCCGTGCCACGCCTCTCCAACCTTCCCACTCTCTCTACTCAGCGTGGTACACTAAACTAGTACCACAGTCCAACAACGGGAAATTGGCCACGGGCAGGGCCTATCCAGGTGCAGGAGCCCGATCTCAATATCAAGGGCCAATAATGTTGAGAGCACGGTGATGGCGGTGACATTATAACGATTTGGTAAACAGAGCTCTAACGGCCGAACGGCTCGCCGCCGCGTCAGGACACGGCGCTTAGTGGCACTACGCTTAAATTCTCGACCGAAACCCTGCCACCTCTACTTTCATCCCCTTTTCTCTTACCTTCTTATTCCACCTTCTCCACTTTATACTACACTCAGGAAAAGGAAACACATGGGTGGTCAACTATCGGTTTTGCAGCAGTCCTTCCCTCCGAAGCCAAATTGGGGCGTCAATGACATACCGGACCTTACCGGCAAAGTCATTCTTGTCACGGGTGCGTTTCTCAGAATAAATAAACGCGCGTGTGCTAAACGTGATGGCTCGTCCGTAGGTGGAAATACCGGCATTGGGAGGAGACTGTCAAGTGTACGTTTGGGGATCTTACTACCACAGTGGTACGAGACATGGCTCATCGAACGTCAGCAACTCCTGGCACACAATGCGAAGGTTTACCTCGCTGCGCGAAGCGCTCAAAAGGCGAACGAGGCGATCGCCGAGCTGAAGAACGAGACGGGCAAGCAAGCCATTTTCCTGCAGCTTGATCTCTCGGATATCCCTGCGATCCGCAAGTCGGCGCAAGAGTTCCTCTCGTATGTTCCTATCTTTGTTATCGTGTGTCTTTTCCTCAAAGCATGGGTTTTCAGGAAAGAGAGTCAACTACATGTCCTTATCAACAATGCGTGAGTCTCGTTTGTTACTGCGACGGTTGATCGACCATGGTGACGTTGATCACAGTGGTGTAATGATGTCGCCAAAGGAGCAGGTCACCACACAGAAGTATGACATGCAGTTTGGGACGAACGTCATTGGTAAGCGCCTATCTTCGGGTTAGTTGTCGTGCTGCACTAATCGTCGATGTCCAGGCCACTGGTTACTCACGGAATTGCTGTTACCTGCGCTGTTCGCAGCTACTGACGCGGCACCCTTCCACGAGAAAGCCCGCGTTGTGACGGTTTCGTCGACGGTCAACTACCTCACAACGGGCCTTGACTTTGATGCCCTCGCGGATGGTCCTAAGAGGACACAGTACGGCGAGTTGGAGTTGTACAACAAGAGTAAATTCGTGCGTAGAGCCGAATATTCACAATCCTCTCAACTTATTCGCCGAACGCGGTCGCAGGGTAACGTCGTTGTGGCGCGCGAGCTAGCCCGGCGATATGGCGACAAGATTGTGTCCACGAGTCTTAA
The DNA here is from genome assembly GCA_021525025.1 of Lactarius hengduanensis. Classification (NCBI taxonomy): domain Eukaryota; kingdom Fungi; phylum Basidiomycota; class Agaricomycetes; order Russulales; family Russulaceae; genus Lactarius; species Lactarius hengduanensis. The sequence continues at coordinate 40,641 of JAKELI010000361.1, forward strand.
TCCAGGAAGTATTCGCACGGATCTTCTGCGACACCAGCCCGGGTGGCAGAAAGCTATAGTCGTGCGTTTCTTTATCGCGTATGGTGACATTGGCAGATAGCTGACTCTTGCTGGTGGGCAATTAGCAATGGTTGATGTACCCGGTAGCGTATGGAGCACTTACACAACTTTACTGTGCGACAGCACCTTCTGCGGCCGATGCCAACGGAAAGTTTTTCATTCCGTGGGCACGACTTGGTGAGCCAAACAAGGCCGCTTTAGATCCCCAAGTTGGCGAGAGGTTGTGGTCTTGGTTGGAGAATGAGACGAAAAAACACTGATTACTTGCCGCATGGCAGATCGAAGTCTTGATAAGGCTGCAGTGCGTCCTATTCTGCTCGCTTTCACTCGTGTCTGACGCCCAGCCCTACCATCCCGCGCGATTGCGAACTCTTGTGGCCAACTGCTTAAGATGCCCCACCCATGTCTTTACCCCACTCAGTTCTGGTAACGAAGGCACCTCCTATTAGGTACAATCTTTGTAAAATGTAGCAGGCTACGTACGGTCTAAGCCCCGGGCTTGCACTCTTAGAGATTTATGAAGGGGGCAGCCGGATAGGTGAACAATGCGTGAGCGTTGGAGGTCTGGAGGAGGATGTATATATTCCTCCACAATATTATTCATAGGTAACCGTTTTAACCGTTTAACTACGATAATATTACGATTATATAATATGTCGGCCTGGCCTCGGTTTGCCAGCTGAATCCCAACACACTCCGGGATATACAGTACAGTTCGAAAAAAAAAAAAAGGACCGGAGCCATCGACAAAGTTAGACATTCCAAGTGACGCTTGATTCAGCGCTGTATTGGTTGTCGGGCTTGCCTCACGTGAGGTCCAGCTGTCTCTCATGCCCCCTTGTGTCCGATTTGCTTATCTAAAGAATTCGATATGGACTTTCTTTCAGCCAATTGTTACGCAGACTACTATCATATCCCATACCTACCTACCCACAATCTGTGACTTGAGAGAAGATAGCATCTGACGAGAGTGCGTTTCAAGCCTTCAACCCAACCAGTTACCTTTTTTCTCTCTCTCGGAACCGAGGAGTACCGATTGACTGATGACGATGACGATGATGAACGTTGATGAACTCGAACCGAGACTTGCGAGTGTGAATCCGACCAATCATCACAACTCACAGTAAGCGCGACCATTCCTGCAGAGGTACTCCAACGTCGAGATCTCGGACACTCTGCTTGTCTGGCTCGACCTGAAACCCCTCACTGCACTCGGACCTCCCTCCAAGTCAGCCGGTAGGATACAGAAACTCGCGCGCCTATGTTTTGAAAAAAAAAAGAAAAAAAACAGGTTATCCACGAGGTGGGGGCTGTGCGGGCGTCAACTGCCAAACCATTCTGCCCCCGTGCCGTCTCCCTTCTATCATACCCTCAGACACCTCTTCTCGCTGCTATTGCGATGCCTCAGACACCTTCCACAGCCTCCTCTTCTTCCAATTTCCAGGCCATATTCTGTGCGTCCCTGGAAACATATAAGAAGAGACGAAGAAAGACCTTCTCGCGCATCCGTTGATGGGCCAGTTGCAGACTTGCAACTCTCCCACCGACATCCTGGCCGTCCTCCGCACTCAAGTTCAACAGTTCGAGGAATCTACGTCCGGCGATGACACACTGACGAAATGGTTGAACCCGACTGTCAATGTCCTTTATGCGTTGTCCGCGGCGCTTGGCGAGGGCGTCGGACTGGCGAGTCGCATTGTGACCATCCCTCTACGATCCAATCGCTGATATCATGTTTCCAGGTGTTCTCGCCTGCGAAAGTCATTTTCGCTGGTGCCGGGGTCCTTCTCTTGGTAGTTATTGTCCTAGATCACTTCACGAGGACTGTTCTGATATCAAACCTACACAGGCGGCAAAAGATGTGTTGCGAGCCAAGATGCGCTCATCGATATCTTCGAGCGCATCGAGAGCTTCTTCAGGCGGCTCGAGGAGGAGTATAGTGAGGTGCCGACGACGGAGGCGATGAGGGACGTCATCGTGAAGATAATGGTCGAGGTGCTTGGAATTTTTGCGGTTGTGACGAAGGAGATGAAGCAGGGACGAGCGAGTGAGTCGATTCGTACTGACGCGTTACTCGTCGCTGATAGAAATTCAGAGAAATATCTGAAAAAATTGATCGGAAGGAGGGATATCGAGGACGCGCTAGGTAGATTGGATAGATTAACACAGCAAGAGGTCCAAATGGCGATTGTGCAAGTGCTGTGAAGTCGCGCACCATGTCAAGGACGGAGTACAAACCGTCGGCGAGCAAGTAAAGGGCGTCGATGACAAAGTAAAGGAAGTCGATGACAAAGTAATTGGCGTCGATGACAAGGTCAACCTGGCCGTTGAGGGTGCGTTCATCACATTAACTACTCACAAATACCATCGTGAGCCCATATACCATAGATGGCAAGGTAGTCAAAGCGACGACAATGGAAACGAAAACTCTCTTGCAACAGACGGCAAACGATATTAGCGAGGAAAGGCGTTCGTAGTTCCTCGGGCTCGCTGCTCTTGCTTGCTGAGACTGAAATGCCACTGCAGGGAGCCGGGTACGGAAGGACCACCGAACGTGGCTGTCTCCGCCGGACCCATCCACTAACCAAAATATCGCGTCCACCGCTCAACACGAAGGGACGGCGACATGGTTCTTCCAGGGGAGCATATTCCTGGAATGGAAATCCAAGTCGACCACATCCTTGTTGTGGATCCACGGGAAACGTACGCCCTTCTGTCTTTTCACATCCTCCCAGATTTTGATCGCCTCTAATCATTGTAGCTGGTTCAGGGAAGAGCATCCTTTGGTTCGTTATCATTTGTCGCGTTCACCCCTTAGCAACTCACACCACCGACTAGCTCCGCAATCATCCATGACATCACGATGTTGTGGGAGGCTGGACTAGCCATTATGGCGTATTTCTATTTTGATTTCAGGGACACCGATAAACAAAACCTCCACAACGTGCTTCCTTCTCTTCTGACTCAGCTCTCCACTCGTTCCGACAATTGCTGCGACATACTCTCCCGAATTTATAAGACACACGACGATGGCGCACGTACGCCAAGTACCAGTACGCTGATTGCGTGTCTTAAAGAGATGCTCGCGCTACCTGGCCAAGGCCCAATCTACATTATTTTGGACGCGCTGGACGAATGTCCAAATACATCTGGAATACCACCCGCCCGCAAACAAGTCCTTAATCTCAAAGGACCTTGTCGGTCTCCAGCTCTCAAATCTTCATATATGTCTCACCAGCCGCCCGGAGATCGACATCCGATCCGCGCTTGAGCCTTTAGCGTTTCACCCAGTCTCGATTCACGAGGAAAGTGGACAAAAGAAGGATATTGAAGACTATATCAGATCTGTCGTGTACGCGGACTCGGATATGGCGATGAGGAGATGGAGAGACAAAGATAAAGAGCTGGTCATTGAGACGCTGACGGATAGAGCTGATGGAATGTAAGCGTGATTGAGGATGGTGATGACGCTCGCTGACTATTTGACAGGTTCCGATGGGTTTTCTGTCAGTTGGAAGTGTTGCAACATTGCCTTCCGCAAAGCATCCGTCGAACGCTTAACGAATTGCCGGAATCTTTGGACGAGACATATGAACGGGTGTTGAAGGAGATCGGGATGGCCAATCGAGACCATGCTCATCGTCTCTTACAATGTCTCACTGTGGCCGCTCGGCCGCTGCGTGTCGAAGAACTAGCAGAAATACTTGCGCTTGACTTCGAGGAGGCTGAAGGAGCGACGCCGAAGTTGAACGAGGATTGGCGGGGGAGGATCGGCAACGAGCTGTGCTGTCTACTTGCTCCAGCTTGATCACGCAAGTTGGCGATGGGTATTCCCGGGTCATTCAGTTTTCGCATTTTTCGGTCAAGGAATTCTTGACTTCCGATCGGCTTTCCACTTCTAGAGGAGACGCTTCATACTTTCATATCATTCCCGAACCTGCACACACGACTCTCGCCCAGGCCTGCTTGGGTATTCTGCTCCAGTTGGATGACAGCACCGACTATTACCAGGTCGAAGATAGCTTCCCGTTGGCAAGATATGCCAGTCAGTATTGGGTGGAGCATGCACAGTTCGAAAATGTGTCGTCGCGCATAGATGATGGGATGCGGCTTCTTTTTGACCCAACTAAACCACATTTACCGCGTGGCTCGAGTTGGACGACATCGACGATCGCTGGTTTCTGTTCGGAGATCGCACCGAACATCGTGGGTCTCCACTATACTATGCGTCCTTATGTGGGTTTCGTGACCTGGCGGCACGCATCATCATCGAGCATCCCGAGCAAGTAAATGAGAGGGGTGGTAAAAATCACAGTCCACTGGTAGCAGCACTGCACAAGAGACACTTCAAGGTGGCAGAGCTATTACACCGGCATGGCGCGGCCGTGAATATTATCGATGACCAATTGAATTGTACTCCACTACATGCTGCGTCGTTGGGTGGACTTATTGATGTCGCACGGTGGCTGCTCGACCATGGCGCAGATGTGAATTCGCAACGACACGATCACAGGACTCCGATTCATTTAGCCGCATCGAGTGGACACCTAGAGGTTGTTCGGGTGCTACTGGGGCACGGCGCGAACGCACATGCCGCGGACGAGGATGGACGCACTCCGTTACACCTGGCGTCATCCGCAGGCAAAACAGAGACCGCGCGCTTGCTGCTCGTCCGCGGCGCGGATGCGGATGCCAAGACGAAGGACGGAGGGACCGCATTACACGAGGCATCCATAGGTGTAACAGAGATCGTGCACTTGCTGCTCGACCACGAGGCGAATGCAAATGCTGAAGACAACGACGGATGGACTCCGTTGCACCTAGCGTCATCGGCAGGCAAAACAGAGACCATTCGCTTGCTCCTCGACCGTGGTGCCAATGCCGATGCCAAGAACAAGGAAGGAGAGACCCCATTCGAGGTAGCATCGGGAAATGGAAAGAACGCGCTCTTACAGATGCTGACTGTGCATGGTGGGCAAATAGATAGAGTGTTATAGGACTCTACAAATGTATGTCAAGTCACTGTAATACTATGGGAGACCCTTCTGCGGATATTCATACAGTCACACTTGGAACGTTATGCGTATTGTGTACTAACAACGAGAAATGAATGATATATTCTCTCGAAAGTTTGCGGCTTGCATAGTGTAACAGACGGAAAAACCAAATGTATATTCTCACCACATTTATTCGGTCGACATGACCTAAAGGCCCGTGATGCCTTATACTAGTAGTTTGTACACCCGTCCGTAACCTCTAGGTGCCCTGACGAAGGCGGTCGGGGCCCAGCGTCACCGTAGTGTGTGACTCGGGCGGAGACACTGTCCATCCATCGGTATTTCGCTGTCCGTTGATTGCACCCCGACCGGGTGCCGCTCACTGTGATGGAATCGTGGGTTTTACTGGAGCAAATCCGGGCGATGACTTGAGTACGATGATATCGATCATATCCACCTCAACTCACAAACACACGTATTTCAACTATCAATACGTCAGCCATTAAGAAACTTCATCTTGAGCTACATGCAGGAAGACGGAAGGAAACGTGCAGGTGGAATAGCGGAGACCAGGGAAGGTGATCCGGTGATGCCTCACGCAGATGCTCGGTTCACTCTCGGTTCTCACTTCTCACGGTAAATGTCGGCAACCGGACCGGCTCAGACCAGTCGTCCCGTTTATTCCACCTAGCCTAGACTGTAGACCGTACTCACTCTGCTCACGTACTTATACAGCAACTCGCGTCGCGCACGTTCTTTAAATCATCATCCCTAATGTTTCTGCAAGAGCTACAATCCAAAGAAAAATACATCCCATGGTGGCTCGATCGCGCATGTGGAAGCCGTCCCCTTGGGTGTTAGTATGTACCTCGTTTGCGGAAGAATGAACGAATCACCATGGAGTGAACGAGAAAGGGAACTTCACTCCCCATGAGGAAGGGGATAAAATCGAAAATGGTTTCAGACGAGTGCAATCACCCTGTAGTTATTGGATGGAGAGAGAAGGTAGAATAGGCCTCTGCACCTCAATATCTCGCTATCTCGGCAGTTACCGTATATGTACACGCCTATCGCTTACTGTAAAATACTGAACCTTTCCTCGCATGTTATGGAAACCGTGAGATAACGAGTGGTAGATGGGTTGCTTTCCTCTTATCCTTTATGTTGCATTTGTCGCCGTCGTGATAGCCCCTCCATATTGTGCCTTGCTAGCCGAGGAAGCCATCGAGTAAAGCAGGTCTTTGTCCCCGCTCCGTCGACCAACGAACGGAACCTACCATTCTCCACTTTCAGGAGCTCGCTGGGCTTGTCAATTCGACCTTTTATCGTATTTTAACATTTTTCAGTTCAAGAGGAAGTGAGGGGAGAAACCCACAATTCGACCTGCATCCAGGACCATCTATTTTGTTTTCTTTAGCCTGTGTCTCTGGCGTGGGGAGAGGAAGGGTGGCTTACAACTTTGTCGGCGTCGATGATTGTTTGTAAACGATGCGCGACCGTGATTAGCGTTACATCCCCTTTGAGCTCAGTTCGGAGAGATGTCTGTATGATCGTATCCGTCTGTAATCTGCGTGGTACGTCAGCATCGCCTCGCCTCCCAAAGGTCAAACGGAAGAACGTTACCAATAGCAGACGTCGCTGCAAGCGAAAAAAAAAAAAAGGATCAGTCAAGGCCGACACAGAAGAAGGCGAGCGAAAAACGCGCACCCTCGTCGAGAATGAGTAGCTTACTACGCGTACTATCGCACGCGCGAGCGCCAATATCTGTCGTTGACCGACAGAGAGATTACCCCCGCCGCTAGCAATCTGGCTATCGAGTGTGAGACGACCATCCTCGTCGTCGCTCTGTAGGGAGAAGAGTCCCGATGCGTGCAGCGCGCTGTTCAGCGTTGCGTCGTCGTATTGCGAGAACGGGAAGGTTCTCTCGCAGTGAGCCACTCAGCAATTCGGGCTACGTGAAAAAAACGAGTTTAGTTAGAGATAGGAGAGAAGTGGGGGGTCATCCTGACGATTTGGGGTATGATGGTGATGTTCGAGCGGAGCGCATCCAGGTTGGTCGAGCTCGTGAGTCGTCGTCGTAATACACGCTACCCTCCGTGAATATGCACCGGAGTAGCGACAATGTCAGAGAGCTCTGAAGAGTCTTTTAGCAGGCCGCTTCAACACACGACCAGAGTGGATACCTTGCCGCTTCCCGTGCGACCGACTGTTACGCGGATCAATAGACCCACCTAAGATACGATTATTGACACTCACCAACACCGACGCGTTCACCGGATTTGATGTGGAAGATATGTCGTGGAGAACCTTCGGCCCATCCTGATGACAAGGCGACGTTCAGTAATGCCGGATGCGCATCGCGAGGACCGACATGTCACGTACGAGCGAATAACGAGCAGAGAGCTTCTCGA
>JAKELI010000362.1:0-47929 GCA_021525025.1 Lactarius hengduanensis
TCCAGGTGAAGTTACATCAGGATAGTTTATCTGTGCATGTTTCTATGTACATTCAGGCATACATGTGAAACCCTTTGATAAGTCCTCCTGTTCAATATTGCTTCAGAGGAAGATTCATTGCCCCGACGTCGGGTGGCGCATGAAGTCCAGCAGACTTTCGGGCGTCGGCCGACGTCGGGTGCCTCATGAGTGATGAGGGGATGCCTTCGGGTGACCCATCAACGGTGAAAGTCATGGCAGAACATTATGTGATCCATCTGCATGAGACGGAAACTTAAGGTTCCGTATAAGATGGTTCAGTTTAACGGAATCCACAGCATTAGTGTTCACTTCCATTTCCAGTCACATCAACGGTGAAAGTCATGGCAAACATTATGTGATCCATCTGCATGAGACGGAAACTTAAGGTTCCGTAAATGGTCAGGTTTAACGGAATCCACAGCATTAGTGTTCACTTCCATTTTCACAGATTCAATGGCGTCCACTAAGACGGATGCTGTGGCGTCCGTCCGTTTGAACGGATGCTGTCGCGTCTGTTTGAACGGATGCTGTCGCGTCCGTTTAAACGGATGCTGTCACGTCCGTCAAACGGATGCTGTCGTGTCCGTCTTGACGGATTCTATAGCGTCCGTCTAACGAATGCTGTCGTGTCCGTCTTGACGGATTCTATAGCGTCGTCTAACGGATACTGTTGCGTCCGTCTTGACGGGTGCTGTCGCGTCCGTCTAACGTATTCAACGCGTCCGTCTAACAGATTCAACAGCATCCGTCTTGACGGATTCTATAACATCCGTCTGCCAGATACTGTCACGTCCGTCTAACGGATTCGACAGCATCCGTCTTGACGGATTCTATAGCATCCGTCTTGACGGATGCTGTAGCGTCCGTTAAAACCAGATGCTGTAATATCTGTTAACAAACGGATGCTTAGCATCCGTTATGCTGTATTGGAATGTGGTTTCGGGTTTTCTTACTTACTCCCAGCAGTTGTCCATGGACAGGAACTTGATGTTCCATCCTTTTGGCACCTATTGTAACTTCACAATGACAATCCCTGGATTCTCCATGCTTATTACAGTCTCCAAATACATTTGGACATTCTATGTATATTCTATTGACAATTCCTTCAGCAAATCCCTCTGGAACAAAATACCCGAACCGACATCGGGTGGCCCATCAATTCCGGAAACATCTGGTGCATCGGCCGACGTCGGTTGGCCCATGAGTCATGAGGGGTTCTGCCCATCGGGTGGCCCATCAATGATGGAATTGATGGCAGATCATTATGTGTGACCTCGCAATAATGTCTAATACCCATGCGCTGCACCCAAATCACCGTTTAATACACCAAGATACCAGGCGGCTTTGTACGTGGGCTCGGCTTGAATGTTTTATTCGGAGATTGAGGGTCAGTTATAAAGCTTATAAGGTAGGGAGAAGTTTCTTAGACATCGTCGCATAGCTAATCCGCTGCGTCCCCCTCTCTACATGGCTTCCGATGGGTATGATTCGTCCTCTTCACAGTCCATCTGGTCCCTACGGTTCAGACCCAGGGGACATTGCCAACTTGGCGCCGTCGCAGTCTACAGCGCCGACGCTTCCATCCAACCTTTCGAATCAGCAGTTACGAGAGGTCAGTCTTATGGGTTTAGTCTCAGCATCATTTCTTGCGCTAATTTGACTCATTTCTAGATGCTCAAGGCCAGCCAGATCCATCAGCAAATGCTCGGCAATCAGTTGAAGGAGTTGAGAATTGACTATGAGGAACTGGGAGCGGCGAACAAGTCCACGAAAACGTCAAGAGCTGCGAAAGAAAACATTGTCAGGGGAGTCGCTGGAAATATCACGCGCTGGGGGTATGTTTTCTGTATTCGGCGAGCTCTGGGTCAGCAAAACCACACTCGGAATCCCTTTACCTGAAGGCGTTGACCCACTCAATCCTTCACGCTACAACGATCCTGCTGGTGGCTCCGAAGCGCGTGCTGTCATTGCCGAAGTGTACAGTCACCTTAAGCCACATCTCCGGCTGGCACTTGCAGACGATGATCGATGCGAGTCATTCAAGGAGCTTGTAAGTTTTCAAGTTTTCTCTTGGTACATCTGATTGACCTGCTGCTGGTGTAGTATTTCACGCAATTCAATCAGGAACAGGGCGGATACAGTGCATGCGGCGCGCCTCTTTGCGTCGCAATTATTTGACGGTGTTAACTTGAGCCCGCGTCTGTTCGCCAGGAAGTCTGTCAATGATCGCATGACTTCCACAGAGCTTAAAAACCTCCTCGGAAACCCAAGACAACCTGGCGTAGCATATCCATCCTTTCCACGGCTCATTTACCCCAATTATGATGCCACCAGTAACCGCCCATACCGGTCTATGGCACTTATAAAAGTGTGTATGATGGCCCGGGTTTCATAGCCGTATTCCACTGACATGCTTTTTAGTTCCTTAGGATCAAATTATATGGGCCCTCATCAATTGATGATGAGCCCGTTGCGAAACGCGCGACAAAGGGAGTACTCTGGGACATTGAGGGGGCCACTCTGGGAATGATTGCGATGGCAGTCACCATGGTAAGTAACTGAATCGCATCGTGCCCAGTGTCCTCGTTTGCTAACGAATTCTTGTGTAGCTCACGTACGCGTGCAGCCCGGACCAGACTTTTTCAGAGAAGTCTCTGGGGCCAAGTCGCATTTCATGGGGGCAGTGTTTTAAATGCCATAAACGTGCCATCCTTAGCTTTCCTACTGCCCACCGCAACGACCTACTTTCTTGGTACAACAAGCAACTCTTCGGGAAGGATCCAGATATTTCAGAGCCATCGTCGTCAATTGGTCCATCGGGCGGCTATGACGAAGAGCTCGAAGGCCTAGTCAGTGGTCTTGACCAAGCCAGCGTCGAATCCCCCTCTGGATCTCCAGTGATTCAACCTGACCCACAATTACCGGCAGTCCCTCATAGCCCATCCCCTGCCCCATCCTCTTTCCAGATGGAGCAGCCCTGAGCCCAAGGAATTTGCAGAGGCCAACAAGCCCTCGGACGAGCCGCAGAATGTGGCACGTCCCCAAGCACGTCCCATTGACAAAAATAACAAGTCAACCACTCGCAGGTCGACTAGGAAAGCAGCCAAGAAATGATAGTATTAGGGGTTTGACTAATAGATACATTTGTGTTCTTCCCTACGTCCCTACATCCCTACATTTTTGAATCAACGATTGATATCTTAGACAAATCTTCTGACGACAATGGTTTAGTTTATTATTAATAGTCATGTGATCAGAAAGTTGGGATGTCGTCATGTCTGTTCTGTTCTCCTTCTCTCTTGTCCCCTTCTCTCCCCCCAATACTATGGTCAACTTTCATTCTTAGACTTAGACTGTCCCACCGCCGCCGCCTGCCCATGCATCCATGGGCCACAATGTCAATGACCTACCGCAACCTATTAATATTACCCACGGGGTCTGGTGCACAAAAGTCGTCTCCACTGTCAACGCAATTTAAATGTCACCAAGAAGGCTTCAGCCCACGTGGCGTCGATCGCCGACATGCAAGTGGAGGTCCAGGTTTCCACTCACCGTCGTTCACGGGTGGTCGCAAGCCATCGTGTTTGCCCTTCCGCCCTTCTGGCATTGTATGTCAATGGTATGTCAATTGTTACGACCTTGACGGGTCGTCGACCCAAAGGGCGCTGATCGGAAGTAACCGAGGGATTTGAGACGACTTCGCGAAGTCGTGGACAAGGGCTCAGGCAGAAGGGTCAAGAGCTTCCTATGACAGGAGGCAGTGGAGAGCGGATAGGAGTCAAGAATGGGTCAAAGACTAGCTACCGAATACAAGCTAGTCTATCCTGTATTTATACAGGTCGTACAACAGACTGTGGTTTTACTACGATTTTCGTAAGGTGAGACGTGAGCCAACATGACTTCGCCAGCGAGACATACCCTCGCTGGCGTGTTGCGCTGTCCGAGACATGTCCATCCGATTACCAAGAAGCTACTTCCTATCCGGGACATCAGCGACATGGCGAGTCACGTGACCGTGACATGAGCCCCCCTCTTGCTGCGTTCGTCCCGAACGATCTTCAATCGCTGATGTGGCTGCGATAAGACTGCCAGTCGATACGGTCGTCGTCGGAACTGGAGCTGGGGCAATCGCGTCCTCGGGCTGTGGAAGGCCTAGTATGTGTGACGAGGGTCGACGAGGCAGTACCTGAATCGCGCGGCGTGCGCGGAGGGCTACGTGGGGGGCCCATGGGACGTGCTGGGGTGGGACTGGAGCTGGTGGCGGTGGAACTGGTACGATGAGCGGACCGTCATCGGTGTCCGCGTGCGTCATGATGCGTATGTCTAGGTTGGGCTCGTAGTTCAGCGCAACCTGCGAGAGGAGCGAGGGAAGAGGGTCGGGCAGGAACTGCGCGAGTCTGGATGGGACGTTTGCCCCCTTCAGGCGTCGATCCACTCCACGAGCTCGTCCTACCCAGTCTGTCCACCTGCGCTCTAAATCTCTCATCTGCCCGAGTTGCTGTTCCTTCCGTCGCATGGATCTGCGATAGCGAAGAACCTCTGCGCATACCCCGGGATCTCCGAGGCGGGCTAGCGCGAGGTCGATGTCGTGACGCGACGCGTGTTGTGAATCGTATAGCGCGAGACTGTCGTCGTTTGCGGTGTGCAGGGCTACCGGCTGCGGACGCGCGTAGAGTCCGCTGCTGTACGCGGGTCTGCCTACTCCTTCGGAACCTAGCTGCGTAGGTCGGCCTTCTGCGTCGAGCGTGAACCAGAGGTAACGCGCGTGACCGCGTCCCCCTCCCACGAGTGGGATGTCCATCGGGTATGGCTCGTCGGGCAGCGCTCTCCGCCACCCGTTGCCCGGGACTTCGTCGTCATCGCTGACGTCGGCCTCGGGCAGACCGAGGTCGAGGTGTTGGTCGTGGGCAAGAGCGTCACCGCCCAAAATGATGTTTTGGGCGTCCCCTGCCTGTGCTTCGCTGGCGCGCTCTTGTGCTCGTAGACGCTGCGCCGCTTCGTAACGTAGGCGTTGCCTTCTCCTCGTTCGTGTCTGCGAGACTCGCACGTGCTGGTTTCCCTCGTCACGATACGTACTATGCCCGTACATATCTTCCTTGGTCGTGGGAGTGTTAGCCCGAGCGTTGTATGTGGGTCCTACGTGGGCCCAAGCATATACTTGTTCTTCTATCTCTTCGATAATGGCGGGGGTGAGTTTGTTGTCGCAGACTGCAGGAAACGTACGTGGTCCCAGTGGGACTGGAGCGGAGGAAGCTGCCATGGAGGAGTGAATGCTGATGCAGGCGATTTCCGCTGGGGTTTCCGTTCGACTGTCGCGATAGCTTTTTATCTTTTCGGGGGCGTGGACATCGACGGCTTTTTCCCAACTGTCGTGCGCTGGTGAGAAGCCTTTCCATCGCACGAGGTACTGTGTCGCCCTGCCACGTCCGTGGCGGCGTTCCCCCAATATCGCCTCGACTTCCCATTCTTCTTCGCCGTCTATAAGTTCCGGTCCTGGTTCCATTAGTTTGGCCCATGTAGCGGGGTTTCTCGATACGGGGTCAGTAGTCCAGCGTGGAAGACGTCGTGGACTTTCCATGTCTTGGGGATAACGAGTTGATACGCCACGTCCGATAACTTTTTGGCTATCGTAAAGGGCCCGTATCGCTTCGGGGCTAGTTTCGCGGTAGGCTGGGTCGTGCGTAGATTAGTCACGTCGAGCCAAACTTTGTCCCCCATCCGATAGGGTGTGAACTTCGTATCTTTTACCCATGAAGCTTGTGCTCGTGTCATGGCCTTGTGAGCTGCCACCCTGGCTTTTTGGAGCTGATCTAGTCTCCGCGTGGTGGTAGGGACGTTCGAATCGCTTGTCTGGGGCTGATGTATAGTGGGTATGAACCCAATTAGTAAGTTGAACGGGGCGATACGTGTGGTATCCGATTGCCAGCTATTGAGCGCGTATTGCGCCACTGGAAGCCAATCGGCCCAGTCGTCCTGTTGGTAGTTGACGTAGATGCGCAGATACTGTTCGAGGCGCTGGTTTGTACGTTCTGACTGTCCATCCGTCTGTGGGTGATACGCCGTGCTGATATTCTGTTGGATGTTAAGCTTCGCGCATAGTTCTCTCATCACGTGAGCCGTGAATAGTGGGTCTCGATCCGATATGACTTTTCGTGGGAGACCGTAGTGCGGTAGCACGTGCTTTAGATACTTATAGGCGACCAATTCCGCCGTGATCGTTTCGTTACAGGGGATGAAGATGCTGGCTTTAGAACACGCTTGGTCGGTAATTGTGAGAATTGTGTCGTGTCCGCGTGACTTGGGTAGTTTAGTGATAAAGTCTAACGCTATCACCGAAAACGGGACTTGTGCGTGGTGGTGCGTGATTGGTGCGAGGGGCGGGCGCTGTCTATTTGGGAGTACTTTCATGCTTTGGCAGACTGCACAGCCTTTGACGTATTCTTCCACTTCGGTCTTCATCCGAGGCCACCAGTAGTGTACCTGGATGAGGTGTAGCGTTTTTGCGATTCCTGGGTGTCCTGCCGAGGGTGAGTCGTGAAACAGGGAAATTACCCCCCGCTTAAGGTCGACGTCGTCCACGACGACCAACCGGGAATCGCGCCAGAAAAGCCTGTTTGCCAGGACCAGGTTGGCACGCTGGGCCAGCTGTTCGAGGACCGCTAGGTGACCCAGTTGGGCCGCACAACAGCGGTCATCAAGGGTCAGGGTCAGGGACGCGGTTGCGATAAACAGGTCGGGGCGGAGCACGGTGACGTCGGCATTGTCCTCCTCATCTGGGGCGTGGGCCGGATGGCGGGACAGAGCATCGGCCTGCAGGAGCGCCCCGGGGCGGTGGATCAAGCGGAGGTCGTAGTCGGCGAGGAGGTTGACAAGGCGAGCCACCCTGCGGTTGATACGTTGCGGCTGGCGATAATGGAGTAAATTGGCATGGTCCGTGTAGACTGTAACCGGCAGGCGCGCCCCTACGAGGAGGTGGCGCCAATGTTCGAGCCCTCGGACCAGGCCGAGGAATTCGCGATCGTAGACGTCATAGTTTCTCTCGGCTGACGTGAGAGACTGCGAGAAGTAACCCACAGCTTGAGGTTTACCTCGTGAATCCTGTTGCGTGAGGATCGCTCCTAGAGCGTACGCCGAAGCATCCGTCTGCAGTTCATATGGTTTAGTCGCATCTGGCTGTGCCAGCGCGGGGCGCGAGCAGGCGACGGCAATGAGGGCGTCGACCGCGGCGGTACACTCCGGAGACCATACAAAGGGGGCGTCCTTCTTCAAGAGCGCGTTTAAGGGGCGGGCCATCGCGGCGAAGCCCGGTATAAAGGGGCGTTGATAATTTAACACCCCAAGGACGCTACGCACCTGGCGTAGTGATGTCAGTTCGCGGGGCCAATCGCGCAACCCGATGGTTTTGTCTTCGCCCATGCGTATGACGCCCTCGCGGATTGTCATGCCGAGGTAGTCAATTTCGCGCTTCTTGAATTCACATTTGGAGAGTTTCAAGAAATAGCTTTCTGCGGCCAGCGTCGCCAGAACCAGGTTAACGATGAGGCGATGCCTTTCGTAATCCAGTGTCGTGGCGATGAGGATATCGTCCATATAGACATAGAGCTCCCCCGGGAAGCGGTTCAATAGGACTCGGAACAAGCGAAACATAGCGCGTACGAACATCGCGGGTGAGTTAGTCATGCCGAAATACATGACCAGGGGTTCAAACGTGCCACGTGGGGTTTTAAACGCGGCTTTCCAACTGTCTTCTTCTTTGACTCGAATGTTGTTGTACCCCCAGCGTATATCGAATTTAGTAAAGAGGGTTTTGTCGCCAAGTGAATCCAGGATATTGGAGATCAGTGGTATAGGGTACTCGTCCCGGACTGTAAGTGCGTTTAGTGCTTTGTAATCTTGCGTTGGTCGAAGCTTGCCGTCTTTCTTTTTGATGAAGAAAAATGATGACGCGTAAGGGGATTTGGATTCGCGTATGTACCCCTTGGCTAAATGCTCCTGTAGGAACTCATCTAGATGAGTCAATTCGGTAGGGTTTAATGGGTAGATTTTGCAGGGCAACGTATCCGGAGCTCCCGGTTTTAGTACGATAGCGTGGTCATCTTCGCGGGCTGGCGGGAATCGTTTTGTGGCTTCTTCCGAGAAGACTATGGCGTGGGCTTGGTAAGCTTCCGGAATCGTGGCTTCTCCTGCCTGCGTGCCTGCTTGTTCTGCCCACTGTTGGGCGATGGTGGCTATTACGTGTCTTCGTCGGCGTGCGAGTCGTATTTGGTCCCCTACGAGTTTCCCTTGGCTCCAGACTATGTCGGGCTGGTGTGTCTGGAACCAGGGATAGCCGAAGATAGCCCTAGGTCGCCCTAGGTCCGTCACGTAGAGTGAAACGGTCGATTCGTGAGTGCCTTGTGCGTATTCTAGGGTACATTTGCGGGTTAATCCACCCCCTTGGTTGACGGTCCCATCAACGTTTAGGACTTCTCTAGCCGGTACTTCCTCCATCTCTAGTTTCAACTGTCCCACCACGCGGTAATCGATAAAATTGTCGCTGGCCCCCGAGTCGAGCAGGGTGTTGATCGTCGCCGTTCGATCGCGACCGACGATCGGTACTGCGATGGTGAGGGCAGAGGCGGACGTACTCGTGATGGCGTTGATGCTGGAACTCTCGTCGTCGGTGAGTTCTTCAACGTCTCCTTCGAGGAGCAGCGTCGCGATCATGTTCTGCCTCGCGGTTTTGCTCAGCGAGAGGATCTGCGCTTGCAGCGTGGCTTCGTTGATGACGACTGGATCGAGAGTTTTAGCAGTACTCTTCTTCGGGGGGTCGGGTGTGGCGGTAGCCTCGTTGGCTCGTGCGGGGCGATTCGCTCCCTTCTGTGGGCAGAATCGGGACATATGTCCCTGCTTCTGGCAGCGGAAGCAACGGCCCTCCTTCTGACACTTCTCCTTTTCTTCAGGCGTCAGACGCTCGGGGTAGCGCAGTTTCGGTGGGGTGGCAGTCGTGATCGCGTCGACATCCATGGGCACAACGTCGCTGTTACGTGTTTGGTGAGTACCGCTTTTCGTGTTCAGCATGGGCCCTGGTTTGGGTCCTTTGGTGCTGACGTTTCCGATACAGACCGCTATTTCGCGGTATCGCTGAGCTTCATCTCTTGCTGCCGCGCGCCATTCGTCCATGGTTTTGGGCCTGGTTGCTCGTCGTAAGCAAGCTATCAGGAGCCCTTTTTTGAGCCCTTGACGGAAGAATTCGATGGTCCCCCGTGCTGTTGCGTCCCATCCGGCATGTGATGCCAGACGGTCGAACTTGGTGATATAGTTATCGATGTCGTCCCCGTCATGGTGAGCGACATCAATTGTTGGTAGGCGTTTTGTTCGCTCATGGTATCGGTCCACGTGTTTTTGAACTCGGTTTCGAACGCGGTCCATAGCTGTTCGTCCGTCTCGAGAAGGGGGTTGACAGCGCGGGTGAGCGCTTCGTCTAAGGCTGCTTCACATGCGTCGACCCAATCGTCGACTGCGCTTCCGCGCAAGAAGGAAAGTGCTAGCCCGACACGCGAGTAGGGGCTAACCATCATTTCGTGAGTGCGGTTGTTTCGTTTATACTGACGAAACTCTCGTAGGAACTGTTTGCTTTTTCCGCGATCGCCTGCGAAGATGGTTGGGGCGATCCCTTTCAGCCCACCCGTTAACGGAGGTGGTGGTGCTGCCATGGCGATAGGAACTACTGGTGCGGGTAGGACTGCGACTACTGCCGCGGCGTACGTGGGAAATGCGGGTAACGTTGCGCTAACTGGAGTGGCTACGTTCGTCTCGTTGTCCGAGTTTGTTAGACCGGTGTGCGTATCAAGGGGTGGTAGTTGCTCGAAGGCTGCAACTAGGCGTTCTACCGGGTCGGTGTTTATTGGTTCTGCTGTGTCGACAGTATTAACGTCGATTTCGGCAGTTGTCTGTCTGTCGGGGTTCTCGTTGTCTTCGCTATTCCACCAGCCGAGTCCGATCTCGTTTGTTCGGTTAATGCGAAGAGTGCTTCGAGTGGCGAAGTCGTCGCCTCGCTTCTCCAAAATATACCACGAGTGGTTTATGAATTCGACGTAATGGAAGATACGTCCGAACTGTGCACGATACCCGGGTCTCCGGTCTAAGATACCGTATTGTTCTGCCTGGTGCCAATATGCAACACCTTTGACGTGTGCTGGGAGGTCGTCGTGTCGTCGACGGTATACCTCAACCCAGTCGTTGTTCTCGGGGACGGTGTCGGCTGCTACAAGGCTAGCCACGTTGTTTCTGTTCTGGTCGCTTTTACGAATAGATTCGTTTCTTTTGCGCCTTCTGTCGCAGTGTCAGGCGTGTCTGCGATGTCGTTCGTTCGTTCGGAGGGATCTACGCGCGGAAACCGCGTAGGGTCGGTTTTGTGTTGGAGCTAGTCTTGTGTTACGACCTTGACGGGTCGTCGACCCAAAGGGCGCTGATCGGAAGTAACCGAGGGATTTGAGACGACTTCGCGAAGTCGTGGACAAGGGCTCGGGCAGAAGGGTCAAGAGCTTCCTATGACAGGAGGCAGTGGAGAGCGGATAGGAGTCAAGAATGAGTCAAAGACTAGCTACCGAATACAAGCTAGTCTATCCTGTATTTATACAGGTCGTACAACAGACTGTGGTTTTACTACGATTTTCGTAAGGTGAGACGTGAGCCAACATGACTTCGCCAGCGAGACATACCCTCGCTGGCGTGTTGCACTGTCCGAGACATGTCCATCCGATTACCAAGAAGCTACTTCCTATCCGGGACATCAGCGACGTGGCGAGTCACGTGACCGTGACATCAATGCTCTCTCATTCCTGTGTTTGTTGTACTTGGCTTACAGCCATACCTATCGTCGTCATGTCGTGCACAGGCTCGATGAGGTTGACCGCCTCGTCTGCATTGTCACCCTCAGTAAAAAAGAAAAGTCGGCCAGTAGTCAGATAGTAGTCAGAGTTTAGTCAGGTGGTAGTCAATTGACTACCAATTGACTACATGTCGTTTTTTTCGACTACAATTTGACTACTAGATGACTACCTGTAGTCAATTAGTAGTCAATTGGCAGTCAATTTTCTCACATAATCCCAGTCATCTCGTGGTCACTACATGGTCATTTTGTGGTCAAGTGAGAGTCACAAAAAATTCCCAAATTGATTTACTTTTTCACACAACAGTTAAAGGACAATAAAATTATATATTTATATTC
Organism: Lactarius hengduanensis; assembly: GCA_021525025.1. Taxonomy (NCBI): domain Eukaryota; kingdom Fungi; phylum Basidiomycota; class Agaricomycetes; order Russulales; family Russulaceae; genus Lactarius; species Lactarius hengduanensis. Next base: position 11,234 of record JAKELI010000362.1, read on the forward strand.
ATTTACTTAATAAGGGTACAAATAACTACTAACTAATACTAGAGGAATGTACAGTGGCGGCAGATGGGGTGGCTACTAAGGTAGCAGTCACCAGGAACCATCCCCCCTTATATAAGCTTGTAACCCTAGGGTTTGTATTATGTAAGCGTTTCAAATCTCGAGGTTTGGCAACAAAAAACAAAAAAAAGAGAGAAAGAATCTTGTTAAAGCAGAGTGAGGAAAGGAGGGGTACATAGAGATTTACAGTGCATTATGAGAGTGCTACAGAGGCCTTGATTTCCTTAACCATGTCTGGTGGGAGGGTGCGATGCCCATGATACTTTCTGTTAGCCCACACTGCCTGTGCACCTGTCAAGCCCTCTCCATATGCATGGATGAACCGTGCAGAGCGATTGGCATAGCTGTGTACTATCCAGTAAGGAACATAGGATTAGAGCAAGGAAAATTTGTGCTCACCGCCTGATTTGGTCAAGAGGGACACTATCAAGACACTCCCGCACCTTTTGTTCCATCTCACGAATTGTTGCACTTCGACCAGCAACACGAAATTGAAGTTTTGCAGCGCCCCAGTACTGTTCAATAAAATTTAATTCACAGTGATATTTGGGGTAGAAATCACAGAGGTGGCCACGTCTTTGAATGAGCTCATGGAGCTGTGACTTCTGAGAAACAAAGTCAGGCTGGTTGAAGAGAAGACGCCGGCAACAGCAATCAGCATGCAGCCTGAGGAAAAGACTGAGGAATACATTTGGGCATTTTTCTTGCTGACAAAGCATCAGCGGCTTGCTTCTGGTGTGAAGGGGCATTGTCGAAGAGAAAAAGTCCTTGTGCCATTCCCTTTGTCTTGCCCTCAAAGATGTCAATTGCACCATCAACTTGCTCCAGCAGGTTATCTGCACTAAAGTATCCATCACGATTGAGGCCAGCTTTGAAAAATATTCTTGCTTCTCTGCTCAAAAAAATGGTTAGCCTAAATGAGCCTTATGGATGGAAATTGAACAGACTGAGGCTTTTCCCCATCCAGGCCAGTGTCATCCGGGTCATCACACAAGCGACCCCACTCAGAAGTTAGAAAATCGGAAACCATAATGGATTGTCCATCCCCTTTCTGACGCGGGGTGGGCTTATTGCTCCCATGAGTCCAGTGAGTCTTTCGGAGATCATTCTGGAAAAAAGTCGATTCATCGTGAGTGACCAGGATCAAGCGAAACCGGCCGTTGGCACCGGGCACATGCCACACGGGAAAGCCATTTGGCAGTGGGAGCAAGTTGCCGTCGTTGTCCCACAAGTGGAAGCGCTTCTCGTATTCCTTCCATCTTCCAACAAACCCCTCTCGGTACGCAACAACATCCGGACGCTCGTGGCCATCCAGATACATCCCGTTTTGTGTGGGGCCAAAGCGCCAGTTCAACTTCAGCAGCCATCGACGTGCTGTGCTCTCGGAAATTGTTGGCTTAATAATCCCAGATCGCGAGAACTTCTCTTGGACCTCGTCACCAGCAACAACCTCGACAATATTGGACGCAGCGATGTAACGGCCTTTTGTGTGGGCCATTATTCGGAGTTGGATGAACTGTGAGACATCCTCATCATCGAGAACAGTCCGGTGGGAACGACGATACTGGGGTTGCGGGATGTCCCCGCTGCGGACGAACTCGAGGATCCATCGTCTGAGCATTCGTGCGCGATTCGCGCCCTTCCCCTCGATTTTCGAAACGAGTTCTGATGCCCTTCTCCAGGTGTATTGAAGCGCTGGGTCTAGATACAGATTCAGTACCCCGACCATCCCAGTGAGACGCGCCCGAAGCAGGGCATCAAAATTCGGGCTTTTGCTCATGACCAAGAGCGGTACACATGCTTTCCGGAGGCTCTCCCTATCGTCCCAAACGTTGAGGGCTCGATCAGCGCGGGTCAACTCGAACGGGCCCAGATCCATGGGAATGCGCCCCCGACGAATCTCGTCGAGTGCTGCGTCCAAGGCGCGTTGATGACCCCCTAGCCCCACATTGAATTCGCCACCATCTTCGTCGCTAGTGTTCCCGTTGTCGCCGTTGTCAGAGACCCAGTCTGAAGCCCCCTGAGAGGTGGCCCCATGCGAGTCGTGCAAGTCGTCCTCGTCCACATCCACGTCTGAGCGTTCCGATTGCACAGTAGGGGTTCTTTTGGGACCAGGTAAGTCCCATTCAACTCCTCCGTCTGTTTCGTGTTCATAGTTGGCCGAATGAGGTGCGTTTTCATCAGCACTTTCTTCGTCGGCACAACCACTGGCACGTCGCGTGGGACCGGCAAGGAATTCCTTGGGTCCCTCACTGCCCTCGGAACTCTCCTCTTCTTCGGCATATTCACGTTGCGTGAATGCGACTCGGCCAGGCCCACGATTTTCGGCAGCGCCAGACGACATGTCGGCCCACCCACTTCGCGTGGAATAGAGAGGGGATTTATTTCCGCCCGCTCTGGAGCCCTCCGCCTCCCCATCGCTCTCCTCCTCTTCTTCGGCGTGTTCGTGTCGCGAGAGTGCAACTGGGCCAGGTCCTTCAACGTCGCCGGCGACATCGCTTCCCTCGTCACTATCGTCACCTCGATATCGCACACGATCAGCCGGACCCGGTAAGACGACAATGTCACTATCGTCTCCTTCGTCCTCTTCATTAACCACGGACCCTCCAGATGTCATCCGATCGGTAATCGCGGGCGTATCGGACGAGCCTGGCTCAACCCAGTGAGTCAGCGACTTTCGCATTCCTGCTCGCGCTCGTGCTCACGTTTGCGTTCCTCTCGTTCCTTCTCCTTCAATACCATGAAGGATCTGATGTCCAGGAATCCCTCTGAGGCCAGAACCTTTCGAGCCTTTTCACGGTGGAAAAGCGTCGTCCTCGAGTTACCCCGGTACGTTTTCGACGTCTTGCGTCTCTGATGTGCCTGATCTCTCTCCAGTTGAATAGCCACTTTTTGGGCTTCTTGCAGCGCGGATGCGAACCGCTGCAAGGCAGTTTGTTCAACAAGATCGTCGGAGCCATCAGACAGGTCATCGGGATCGACCCCATCGCCTGCGTCCTCTAACAGGAGAGGATCGCTCGACACTGGTGAGTTTTCCACTTCTATGTATACAGGGTCGTTGAGGCTAACACTTGGACAGGGGCCCTCGTTCCCGGCGGTCTCTGCGTCGACACTGCCAGCTCCTGGGTCAATGCTGGGTCCTGCGAGGGTGTCACAACGCGGGGCTCGCGTTTTGTCCCTTTATATATATTTTTGTAAAACATACCACCCAGTCTGTCATTCAAGCGCTTTTGCCACGCAATTGCAAGGGTTTGTGCACAGGCCCTTTGGCCTCGCGTTTTTCGACCCATAGCTGAGATCTGAGGACATGAATCTTCGCTCTCATTGGTGGGCTGTAGGTCACGTGATTGCTTACATAATGTTTCAAAAGTGCGAGTCGTTTTGACAAAAGGTGCAGAAAGGTGAGAAAACACGTTTTGCAAAAAGAGGAAAACACTTGCTAAAATCTCTGTCAAATCTCAATATTTTTTTCTAAAAATTTGTACATGTTGTAGCTACGGATGTACACTTCAACCCTTACTGTATAGATAGTTATACTTTGATGATGTGGGAGAGGAATTTCGAACGCGAGAAAGGGTGAGTGGCTGCTGACATAAGGGAGGACGGTTCCTGATGACTGCTACCTTAGGTTGGGGCTGGGGCGTTGAGCAGGATGGGGTGAGAGAGCAGTGGTAGTTGCGGCGGCAGCTGGCCGCGTGGAGCTGGTGAGTTGCTGCGGCGGGGTGGGGTTGATGTGGCGGTTACTGCGGTTGGGCGCTCGGAGTCGGTGGGATGTTGCAATGGTTGGCGGTGGTTGGGCGGGATGTAGGTGGGTTGAGGTGGCTTTGCTGGCATGGGTGTTGGGCAGGCGGCGGGACGGGGTGGAGGGTCATGCGGGGTGGTAGTTGCTGGTGTCGGGTTTGGTGGCAATTGAGGTGGTGGCGGATGTTGCGGGTCGACGTGGAAGCAGCTGAGGGAGGGCGGCGATTGGCACGGCTGTCGAGGCGTTGAGTTTTCGGCGTGGAGGTGGTGGCAGCCGTGTCGAGACAGGTGGCATCGAGGCGACGGTGCCGCCGCTGTGTTGAGGTGGCGACGTCCGTGGGGTGGCGGCAGTTGGGCGCGATGAGGTGAGTGGCTGCTGGTGTTGCGGTTTTGGCGGTGCATGTCTTGAGTAGGGGCAGGCGAGTGGGGTCGCGTGAAGGAAAGGGGTCGATCTGTGTCTTGCGTCAGTTCAAAACGAGAAGGCAAAACAAAAATAAAAACTTATCTACCATGAGTGAGGCCGAGTGTACGGCGGCGGGGTGGTCTTTGAGGCGGCGGTGATGACGTGGCGGCCACATGTCCTGTGGCCTGCAAGAGTTAGCGATGAGAGAAAAAAAAGACCCCCCAATTTTGGCAACGGTGGTGTGGTCTGTGTGTGCCTGAGTCGTCCTTCGTATTTGCGATGAAGTGGAAAAGGAGAGGGAAAAGGTGGCAGAAGTGGGGGAAGGAATTCGAACAAGTTACGGTTGCGGGCCCAGTGGCACACTTCCCCACGCCACAAATTAAACATCCACCCAGACGTCACCCGTATCAACATTTTTTATCTAAGTCAATTCAAGTAACCAACTATCTGATATCTCAGGAAATAAAATAGATAGAAATATGAAAATATTTATGGAGCTAGATCGGATTAGGGGCAGAGGGGCCCTATGCCAACTCTAAGTTATCTGATCAGTAGTTTTCAAGTTATTTGAATAACACAATGATAAAGTTAGCAGCTGAAGCAAAGACTATTAGAATATCAAGAAATAAAATAGCTAAAAATATGGAAATATTTGGAGAGGTAGACCCCCTCAGAAGCTGGGGTATCATTTGCCAACTCTAAGTAATCTGATGTTCAATTCCTGAGTTATTTAACCAGCTTGGTAACACTTTAGCTGAGGGCCTGAGGCTGCCAGAGCTGAGCCAATCTTAGAGCCAGTTAAATGACTTGGGAATGGTTGATCAAATCACTTAGATTTGGCAGAGGGCCCAGGCCCCTTTGCAAGAATCTGGAACTAGGGCAGGTCCTATGGCCACTGCACCCCAGGCTCTATCTCATCTCCTTCAGTTGACTTGCATGGGATGACTGATTGTACCAAGCCTTGTACAATACATGGGTGTGTACACATTCCAACACCACTTTAATAACACAACAAAGATGTGGCATCATGTGACATGAAAGTGCTAAGCAGACCTGAGTGAAAATGAGAGACAGAGTCTTGGACAGAGTTGAGATTTGAGTTAAGCCAATATTTGGTGTTCAGAGCTGTTCAAGTAATGATGGTCTGTGCATGTGAAGGCATATGGCCATTGGTCAAGTAATAATAGAATAGAAGGTGCTAGAAAAAAGTAGAAGGTAATGATGCCATCAACCAACCACAGGTAAGTCTGCTCTAATGATTGCTCATGATAAGATCCAGATCAAAGGGAAGATAAGATATAGTAAAAGAAAAAGAATACACAGCAAGTCCATGACAATGTTTCACTTCCCCAACACATTCCCTTCTCCCTTCCCCAAACTTCTCCTTCTCAATGTCCCCTCCCCTATCCCAATATCCTCCTGTTTCCCCCTTCCCATGTTCACCCAACCCATCTTCCCCATCCTTATTCCTCTCCAATTCTCTTTCCCCTTCCCTATATCACTAATATTAGTCCTCACCCTCACCCTCACCCTCACCCCCATAGCCCCCTCCCCCTCCCTTTCCTTCTCTTCCCTATTTCCCTTCCCCATCCCCTCATCCTCATATCCCCCATCCCTATGTTCTCCTCTCCCATCCCCATATCCTCCCTCCCCATGTTACTCTCCCCCATCCTCATATTCCTCTCCCCCCATCCTCATATTCCCCTTCCTCATCCTCATATTCCCCTTCCTCATCCTCATATTCCCCTCCCCCTTCCCACCTCCCCCGCATTCCCCTCTCCCATCCCACCTCCCTACATTCCCCTCCCCCATCCCCACATCCTCACATTCCCCACCCCCATCCTCAAATTCTCCTTCCCCATCTCTATATCCCCCATCCTCACATTCCCCTCCCCCATCCCCATATCCCCCCCTCCCCATGTTCCCCTCATCCCCATATTCCCCCTCCCCATATTCCCATCCCCATCCTTGAATTCCCCTCCCCCATCCCCACCCATATTCCCCACCCCCACGTTCCCCTCCCCCATCCCCATATTCCCCCTTTCCATATCCCCCCCCACATCCCCCTCCCCATATTCCTATCCTCATCCTCAAATTCCCCTCCATCCCCACCCATATTCCCCACCCCCCTCCCCATATTTCTTCCTCCCCCCATCCCCATATCCCATGTTCCCCTCCCCCTTCAAGTTCCCCATATCTCCCTCCACTTTACAGATGCTCCATCCTCAAATTCCCTCCCCCATCCCCACCCATATTCCCCACCCCCACCCCCTCCCCATATCCCCCCTCCCCATATCCCCCCTCCCCTATCATCCCCCCTCCCCATATACCCCCTCCCCATATACCCCTCCCCATATACCCCCTCCCCATATACCCCCTCCCCATATACCCCCTCCTCAATATCCCCCCCTCCCATGTTCCCCCCCCCATCCCCATATTCCCCCTTTCTATATTCCCCCCCATATCCCCCCTCCCATCCTCAAATTCCCCTCCCCCATCCCCACCCATATTCCCCACCCCCACCTCCCACCCCCCTCCCCATATCCCCCCTCCTCATGTTCCCCTCCCCCATCCCCACCCATATTCCCCCCCACATCCCCCTCCCCCAAGGGGGGCCAAAAATGTCGCTCCCTGACCCAGGGCTGGGGGGTTGGGGGCAGGGTTGGGGGGGGTCAACCAAAATCCCTGAAAAACTTTAGGTTTTGGGCTGTCTTTTTAGTTCAGAGGGTGCACAAAGGGGGTGCACTTGTTGCTCATAAGCTCTCCCAAGCCCTCCTCTCACTGTCAGGTCCATCTTGGAGTCACACTGCTCACTTGTGGCCCCCCAAAATTTCTTTTTTGGTATAAGTTTCCTTTTTTAGGTGGTACGTGGGGGGGGGAGGTCAACCAAAATCCCTTAAAAAAAATACCTACCCCGTGCAATTTTTAAATAATTTGACCCCCCTTGCCCTCCCCATCCTCAAATTCCACTCCCCCATCCCCATATCCCCCCTCCCCATGTTCCCCTCCCCCCTTCCCCATGTTCCCCTCCCCATATCCCCCCTCCTCATGTTCCCCTCCCCCATCCCCACCCATATTCCCCTCCCCCATCCCCATATCCCTCCTCCTCATGTTCCCCTCCCCCATCCCCATATTCCCCCTTTCTATATTCCCCCCCATATCCCCCCTCCTCATGTTCCCCTCCCCCATCCCCACCCATATTCCCCCCCACATCCCCCTCCCCATCCTCAAATTCCACTCCCCCCATCCCCATATCCCCCCTCCCCATGTTCCCCTCCCCCTTCCCCATGTTCCCCTCCCCATATCCCCCCTTCCCCATGTTCCCCTCCCCATATCCCCCCTCCCCATGTTCCCCTCCCCCATCCCCACCCATATTCCCCTCCCCCATCCCCATATCCCTCCTCCTCATGTTCCCCTCCCCCCATCCCCATATTCCCCCCTTTCTATATTCCCCCCCACATCCCCCTCCCCATATCCCCATCCCCATCCTCAAATTCCCTTCTCTCCCCATATCCCCCATCTCCATTTCCCCCTTCCCCATGTTCCCCTCCCCCATCTCCATATTCCCCCTTTCTATATTCCCCCCCACATCCCCATCCCCATCCTCAAATTCCCCTCCCCATGTTCCCCTCCCCCATCCCTATGTTCCCCCCCCCTATCCCAATATCCCCCCTCCCCATATTCCCCATTTCTCCATACCTATCTATCTCAGTAGATCCCACTTGCATCACCTCAATTAAAGTTTTTCTCTAAGTTATATGACTTTGAACCGACTACAAACTGACTACAAAATGACTATATCTTGACTTTGGTGAAATTTCTGACTACCATCTGACTACTCTCTGACTACTGGCAGACTTTTCTTTTTTACTGAGTGTCACCATTGAGGACTCACCACTCCCTTCCTCTTCTCTAGCCTCGCCATCGATGTCAACTCGTCTGCCGTCTGCCATCTTATCCAAGCTTTCCTTCGAACCTGAGTAGCCTTCCCTGTGCTGGACTCACAGCACATATGACGTGATGAGGCCCGCTTTGCCCCCCTTCAGAGCTTGCGAAGTTTTTACGTTGGGGTCGAGCTTGAATATTGCATGGCTTTGGCAGCCACGCTGTCCGCCGCCCCATCTCTTGGGACACGCATGTTGACTGGAGTGAAGCTGAACTCGGTGGGTGAGCCACGTTGATCCATGTGCCTCCCTTCAACGTTGATTCCCCTTTTAGCTCGAGGCTACCCCACAACCTGCGTTGTAGACGAATGCAGCTTCCCGCATGTCATGGCTGGTGGTCATGTCGTGAGGTGGGTTGGTCACTTCCGCCCCATCGCAAGTCCGGTATGTTTCACATTCGTGTTCGTGTTTAGGATTTTGTACAGCGCACTGACGAAAGTGTCACTGGATTGGATTGCAGGCCATCAAGCATCAAGACCGATGTGTTCCTCAGATAGTGTCCGCCCTTCGGAGCGCCGCCCATGCTCGCCGCTGGTGGGCTCTCCGATGGCGCACACCTTGCCGCCTTCCTGACACTCGCAGCGGCTGGCGCAGTAGTGGGCACGCGTTTCCTCTTCGCTACAATACTGACTCTGTTCCCTCAGGCTGCACCGGCACTCTCCTGCAAGTTTCCGGTCACCCTTGCCGTCGTTGCTAATAGTGCCCCTGATACCTCGACACTAGCATGGCACTATGGCGCTGCCACAATGGACAATGGCCAGGACCCTAGACCATGTGTATCATTGTGCGTAGCTTGATAGGAGATTAATAAAAGGGGATTAGAATATAAGACGAAGATAATAGAGTAAGAGAACAATAAGGAAGATAAGAAGGAAAATAAGAAAAAAGATAATCATATCGTGATTTATAATCTGATCGATCTGGTAATACCGCGTGTTCTTTATAATAAATTCCGGGGCCTTATAATTACTTATAATGCAACTGACAAATCTGACAAGCGAATGATAAAGTCGCAATAAAGTCGCTTATAAGAAATCCACGATCCCTTAGATGACTTGTAAGGTTTGGGTGACATTATATCACATTATGTCATTATAATATATTATAAACCCCCTCCCGAATTTTCCGACAATTTATAGTCTACTCTACTACCATAGTCCTACCATAGTCTACTCAACTACCATAGTCTACCCTTCTACCATAGTGTTACCACAGTCTATCCAACTACCATAGTCTACTCATCTACCATAGTCCTACCATAGACTACCCTCCTACCATAGTCATCTCATAGTTATCTCATAGTCACTCTGTAGTTGCCTCATAGTCACTCCATAGTATCTCATAGCTAGTTCATAGTCAGACACTTCATGCAAAATAAATTAAAAAGTTATATATTTAAGTTCACACAACTACTCTAAATACAATAATATAAAAGGATGGAAACCGGGTGCTGCAGGGACGAGATGGTGGGATTGTGAAGGGGTGGCATGCCAGTGTCGGTGTCGACGTGGCGGTGGGGGTGGTGTCAACGTGGTGTCAATAGGTGGCGCCTGGTGCTGGTGGCGTGGCGTCGATGTGGCGGCGGGACTGTGTCGACGTGGCATCAATGGGTGGGGTGGTGGTGGTGGCGACGGTACTGGTGGGGCGGCGTCGACGTGGCGGTGGCAGCCATGTTGAGACGGCACCAGTGCGGCTGGGGTCGAGGCGAATGGCGTTGGTGTCGTGTCGTAACGGGATCGACGGCCGCCGTGTCGAGGCAGCAGCGGGAAGTGGTGGCCACCGGGTCAAGACGGCGGGGTGTCGCAGCCATGTTGAGGTCGCGGATGGTCGAGGGGCGACAGGTGTGAGTGTGGGTATGGTGGTTTTAGGCTGCAGCCACTCGCCGGAGTCCCTGCATCGGTTGTGATGAGAAAGAAAGAAAGAAAGAAAAAAAAAAAAAGAAAGAAAGAAAAATGTATCTGGGTGGGGCCAAGTGCCACAGGACGGTGGCGACTGCATGCACGCAGGTGAAGGGGGTCACTGAGGTAGGGGTCCGGGTCCGGGGAGGCCATTGCGAGGGCGAGGACGTGGCCACTGTCCTGCAGCCTGCACCAACGATTAGAGAGACAAAAGGGGAAAAAAAAAAGAAAGAAAGAAGGACAGAATAATAATGTACCCTATTTGCATCTCATCTTCATTGGTATCTTTGTGTTTGCGTGAGGTGGAAGGGAGGATGCAGAGGAGGTGGAGGAAAGTGGGTGTTTGCGAATTCAAACATGGCCAAGTGGTGCACACGCCACAAATCAAACTTCCGCCTGGAAGTCGTGAACACAATTTTTGTCAAAGTCAGTTTATGTGTGTGCTGCACAAAACTTGACACAAAATCCTTGACAAAATCACACATTTTCCTCTGATCATTCTGCCTCAAACAATTAAAGAGTATATATGAGTGTATAAATATGAGAAATAAGTACCAATTATTACTACAACAATACAAGAAACACAAGGAATTTAATTTAAATAGTACTGGGCTCATCATCTTTGTCACAGTCATGTGACACAATGTGTAAGCAATTTCCATTCTTGGACTGATGACTCCAAGCAGGGCTGCCAGTGCCCTATGCTGCTGGCACTTATGATGCAATGATTTGTTCCACTGGATGTCTGAGTGGCAGTAGCATCCGCATGTACCGCACTTGGCCTTGGGCTTATCTCAGACTCACCCACACTCAATTTTTGGACCCAGCCCCTCAGGGGCGTGTATGTTTCTGTCCTGTTCATTCTTGAGTGTTCTACTGGCTTCACTACAATACACTTTGTGTTACGATTTCGCCCCTCTTCTTCTTTTCTCACTTCTCTTCTGATATTTCTTTTTACTTCTGGAACCACCCCAAATCCCGCAGGTTTATCCTGACTCACGCGCCTTGCCATTTTTCTTCTTTCCACCTTTGCACAAACCCCCTTCTTGATTATCTTTCCCCATCATGAGGAAGGCTATGGGTAGCACAAGCGCACCTCCGCAGCAGCGAGCAAATGATTGGCTCACCAGCATCGCAGCAGAGAGTGACAACATAAAGAACATGGACCTTCAAGACCTCTGGAAGAAGGACAGTTTTCAGGACGCCTGAACCCATCAGCCAGGGTGAGGGCAGTTAATTGTAACTCTGTAATCATGACTTGCTATCGTTCGCTTCGAATTCCAGTCTCAATTCACACCAGTTACGCAATGGCTGACATAAGAGGACTCATAGATTCAGGGGCCACGGATAACTTCATCCACCCTGCATTTGCCAAATGAATGGGGCTGGGCCTCAAAACCCTTGAAAAACCAAAGAAGATATGGAACATTGACAACACAGAGAATAAAGCTGGGTCCATTACTCATTGCGTCGACCTAGATGTCCAGACTAAAGGCATCCACAAGGAAATGAGGTTCCTCGTCACGGACATAGGAAATGAAGACCTCGTTTTCGGCTACCCTTGGTTGGCCACATACGAACCAACTGTTAGCTGGACACATGCAGTAATCCATGAATACGTAATGCCCATTGTACTGCAGTCAGTCTCCCCCTACTCCAAACAACACACAACAGTGATTGCACAGGCGCACACCACAGAGGAGAGGGAAGGAATAGTCACAGAGCCTTTGGCCCTCCTCAAATCCGAACAGGACACAACAGTAATCGCCCAAACATACACCACAGATGTTACGACCCAGCCAGGTCGTTCAGGCCAATGGCCACTAGGAGTCAATGCAAACGCTCGAGTACGCTGACTCAGCGTGAGGTTCCGGGGTCCTGCTCTGTACCCTATGCCTTTCCAGGCCTTACAGGGGACTCCAGAGAGTGCTGGGCTACTTTGACTCAGTAGCAGAGGAGACTAGCTTTCCTGGAGCACAGGAGGAGAGTAGGAGGCTGGAATTCTTCAAAGACTAGAATGCTGAATCCAAGTGCTACTACAGCAGACTATATACTAAGAGGTAGGGGTTTACATAAGCTGTATGCCAGCGCGTACTACTGCTGGCAGTAAGGCCAGCGCATCAGGGTACAGGGGTGACAACACATCAGGGCAAGGGGTACAGATGGAAACTACGAGAACAAACCAGAAGGTGCCAGAACAACAGGGCACGGGGTACAAAGGGTCAAGGGCAACATATTTGGTACACAACGAGTCGGTATCAGTCAGTGTCCATGCAGGAAGGGGAGAACAAGTCGGGAGGCAGCGAGTCAAGAGTCTGGGTCAGAAATGGCACGAGATCGTGACAACAGAAGAAAAGGAGGAAATAGTTGCAGAGCTCAAAGAGGAGTGCCAACTCTGAACAATGGCCACTGAACTTGCCATTGCGGCCCACCAATATACAACTTTGGCAGTTTGCAAAGCTATTCAATGAAGAAGTGTTGAACTGCTTCCCTCCTTCACGACCCTGGGACCACGCCATCAAATTCAAAAAGGGGACGCCAGTTGCCATAGACTGCAAAGTCTATCCTATGACACAAGAAGAAGACAAGGAATTAAAGAAATGGCTTGACGAACAACTACAGAAGGGATACATCAGACCCTCTAAATTCCTGTATGCATTGTCCTTTTTCTTCATTAAAAAGAAGGACGGGAAGCTACGACCCGTACAGGACTATCGGCAGATCAATGCCTGCACTATACGGAACCAGTACCCACTCCCCCTTATCACAGGCCTCATCACAGACCTCGGCAACACCCACATCTACACGAAACTTGATGTACGATGGGGATACAACAATGTCCGCATCAAGAATGGGGATGAAGAGAAGGCTGTGTTCAAAACACGCCATGGACTCTATGAGCCCACAGTAATGTACTTTGGCCTCACTAATTCACCAGCCACATTCCAGGCAATGATGGACCACATATGCGGGCCCACCATTGCCAAACATGCCCTCTGCAGCACCACCATCTGAGTCTACATGGACAACATCGGGATTGCAACCCACTTTGGCCACAACCTCCAAGACCACATTGATGCAGTTTACAACATCCTGGCAGTTGCAGTGGCCCACGACCTCTACTTCAAACTTGAAAAGTGCCTCTTCCACCAACTGTGGATGGATTACCTGGGGGTAATCCTTGAAAAGGGGGTAACATGCATGGACCCGATAAAAATTTCGGGCATCAAAGACTGGCCTCGGCCGACCAAAGTCTGGGACATATGCTCCTTCCTGGGCTTCTGCAACTTTTATCGACTCTTCATCCGTGGTTTCGCCACCTACATGAGGCCACTCAACAGACTAACAAGGAAAGACGCAGAATGGCAGTGGACAAGCGACGAAGAGAAGGCCTTCCAAACCCTCAAGGACCTTGTCACACAAGAACCAGTCCTTGCACACCCCAACCTACAAGACCAGTTTGAACTAGAGGTGAACACCTCAGGATTCGCGGTGGGAGCTGTACTACTGCAGAAAAGGACTGACAGCAAGCGACACCCTATAGGGTACTATTCTGCCACGCTCAACGAGGCAGAGCGCAACTATGACATATACAATCTCGAACTACTGGCCATTGTCAAGGCACTTCGCCACTGGAGACCACTACTCGCAGGATCACCACACAAGATCAAGATATTCTCGGACCACCTCAACCTACAATACTGGAAGTCCCCACAGAAGATCAGCTGCTGGGTGGCTAGGGAAGTACTCGAACTTATGGAATATGACTTCGAGATTCATCACATTAAAGGAACGAACAACAGACGCACAGATGCCCTGTCGAGGTGACCAGACTACAACCATGGAGAACACAATAATGAAGGGGTTATAGTCCTCCACGAACGGGTGTTCGCACGCAATGCAACGACACAGCAACTGGAAATCCACCCGTCCTCAGAAGGACCAGGGTACACCCAAGACGAGGAGAAGCTACGCCCCTGGGTGGACGCCCACAAGCTGAAGAAAATCGACAGTGTATGGTACAAGGACGGGGGGTGGGTAACCACAGGTGAAGTACTTGAAAAGCAGACTATCATCCACAATCACCATGACCCTCCAGTGCATGGACACCCTGGGATCAAACAGACCACGCAGCTCGTAAAACGAGCACACTGGTGGCCCAACATGCACAAGGACATCCTGGACTATGTGAAAGGATGTGCTGACTGCCAATGCCACAAGGTCAACAATCGACCCACGAGAGCACCCCTGGTCCCCATTACACCACGACCCAAAGCCATGCCATTTGAGACAATCGCACTGGACTTCATCACTAAGCTGCCAGAGTCACAAGGCTACGAGACTATCCTCACAATCACAGATCATGACTGTACAAAGGCCTCGATCTTTATCCCCTGCAATGAGGAAATCACCACCGAAGGGATGGCTGCCCTGTATGTCACCCATGTCTTTTGCCAATTCGGGCTACCATCTCACATCATCAGCAACCGAGATCCCTGATTCATGCAACCGAGATCCCCGATTCACATTCAAGTTTATGCGAGAACTGTGTTGGATCTTGGACATCAGGCAGAACATCTCCACTGCGTACCACCCCAGGACAGTACGATCTCGTCAACCCTGACTCTGGCATCCAGTACAACAGCTCTCCCCTCACCAAAGGAGAGCTGGCCCAGCTTTGTGCAGCTCTCCCATTCAATGAAGAGTCCGCAGGCCATGGAAATCTACAACCACGACTGGAAGGCGACAGCAGACAGTTGGGCCTCAGCCCAGCTGCACCTTGCAGCCAAGCGGCTGGAGATGATGAGGGAGTGGAGGAAGTATTGGAGGGAGTTGCACCTGACGATGATGACAAAGATTATTACCCAGGGAGTCATACCTTCATTTGAATGGAAAGCTACGCTGATTATCCTGAGGCAACCCCCTACCTCATCAATATTGACGGGACCCCCATGTATCGAGGAGACATCTGCGTCCCCCAAGTGGCAGCCCACGCCCCCTTCTCCATTGTCAATGACCCAGCCAACTGTATCGTCCCCACAGGCTTCCGGGTCAATCGACGACCCCATTACCTTGTGTTCCCCATCACCCTCCCCGGAGGGATAGTCACAGATGCCACACACACACAGATCATCTACACAGGCAACCCCTTTGTCCTGGGCTTGGTGTGTGGCTGCCCCAACGTCTATGGGAAACCCCTGTACACCCAGCCTTGTCTCCCTCACACTAACCACGCCATTATCACGCATGGAGACCTTGTAGTCATGATGGATGAGGGGCCAACAGACCGGGCCCTGAGGAAGCTGGAGGACCCATCGCTGGAGGCAGAAGTCCGACACCTCCGCCACCTCACCTATCACGAAGATCGCCTGGAACAGCGGATGAGGGAGTGGAGGATAGAGAAGAACATGGTCCACAACATCCGGATGCAGAGTATCTGTTATGACCCTGCCGGGTCGTTCGGCCAAAGGCGATGGAATGGTGGTGAAGCCGAACCCAAGGGGTGATCTGCTTGCAGGCGCCGGGCGGGGCACACGGGAGTGGAGTCTTGACTACCGACGAGGAGAGGCTTAGGGCCTGTCCGGTGCACCCGTTGCCCCACGGCGCACCCGCCAAAAAAAAAAAGTTGCCCCTACTGTGCACCATGGGGCAAACTTGCTGTTCGGTGCACATTGCTCCGAGGAGTTGGCGTTGAGGCTCCTCGGGGCAGCCCTATCAAATCGGGGCAACGAAAATACCCGTTTATCTCTTTTGATTCCCTGCCCCAACGCTGCCTGAGGTGTGACTGTGACTTGCAAAACACACATTTATCTAGATCTGGATTAATTTTGCTTCTCGTACAACTCGCATGCGTTTGTATGTGGGTGGTGTATCTCATACAAATGATATCTTTTGTACATTGTACCCGCATGTGACCTTAATGGTCTATGCACGACATGTCCCTGTCTGCAGCGGTGACCTCTACAAAGTTACAGGCCATGCGGGAGTGTCACGGTGCACGTCCGCTTTTGCCTTCCTCCAGCCATCTGACCAAGTTCTATGCACCATTTTTGTTCCCGAGCTCGCCACATGTGCACACAACCTTAGAGATCCGACCCTGATGTTCCCGTGACAGCAGTGGACATACCTATGATGTCTCACACCATGCAGAGGCCTGCATGACCATGTCTGACAAGATCTGACACATCGCACTTCATGTAGTATGATTCTGCTGTTTATTACTTGCTTTGATAATAGTCACACAATGTGATGATTACATGAGTACAAAAAGTTGTGTTTCTTTCTGGGGCTGAGAGGCGTTCGGAAATTTGGAGCAGATAATTCTGTTGCTCCATGGGACCTCATTACCCCACCCGGGGGTAATGCGTTATCACCTTGCGACCTGGGGCCAGATTCTTTTTGCCGGACAGGCCCTTACCCTGTCTTGGACACAGGCAGCAGAGGGCACCGATGCGTGTATCGCAATACCGCGTGCACCGTACTACAAGCTCCTCAAAGGATTACTCAGGTGGAAGGCAGACAGAGGAGAGGATGGACAGGGGAGCAAGCACACAGGCAAGCTCAGTGGACAAGGAGTTGGCAGGAAATTAACGATAACTAGAATGGCGACTACAAGCCATTCTATGGATCCTTATATACATGGAGTCGCGGTTCGCTGGCAGTAGTGCCAGCGCCATGGGTACAGGGTCTCCTCGCTGGCAGTAAGGCCAGCGCACAGGGTCGAGGGTCTGCCAGCGCATAGGGCGCAGGGTCAGGGTACGGGGTGTCTATGGAATGTCCTGGAAGGTACTGGAACCTTCAGGAGGCGCAGGGCACAGGGCATGACGTCACTGCCAGGCTACGAGCTACTGGTCACGTGACAGGGTCTAGGGTCAGGGCACAGGGCAACTGTGGAACCTGCTGGAACATCCTGGAAGGCGCTAGAACAGCCCCGAGGCGGCTATCCGGTACATGTCTACGGTCCGAGTCACGGGTCACAGGTCACGTGCGGGCTACAGGCTACCGCTAGCGTGCATGAGTTGAGTTTACTTCTAGTCGCAGCCGGGCTTCACCGAGCGTGCGTGCGAGTCAGGAGTCCAGTCAGTCCGGATCGGGAAATGGCACGCTGGATCGTGACAGTATCCATCGGCTGGAGCAAGCTGACATTTTCACAAGACTTGAGAAGGTGCAGACGAGTTGGGCGCTGAAGGACTTCCTGTGAGGTGGGCCTCACAGCTGAAAAGGGGGTGATGTCATGTTTCATCTCAGACTCTTACTGAAAGGCTATGACTCCTTAGTAAGTAGTACTGTGTCATGGACTTATTGGTGAATTAATCGTGTACTCGTTCTTGTTTCCCGAAAGCGTTTCGGTACGTGTATCGTTTGCGTCAGTATGCGCGTGTGTCGCGCTGTGTTTGCATGTATGAATATGTGTCCCACTTACTGTACCCAGCTCGTCCGCGTCGGGTTTCCTTACTGTAACAAAATGACGCTGTCTGTGCGTCACAAAAGCTTCGGATTACTTTACTGGTACTGTACAAGAATGAGTAGTACAAAAAGGGCTCGAAAGCGAGCCCCTAAATGAATCGCCTTTGCTCTTTCCCATTGCTGGGCACTGCCTAATCGTCTGCGTTCGCTCGAAGACCACTCCTTTCCCTCGTTTACAACTACCCTTGCGTCCATACCTCACCAGGTTATGGGCCCTGCTGCTGTTAACTAAAACATCAGTAGCCCCTATTACTTAAATCTGAGCGTACGCCCCTATCATATTGTCTAGAAGCCACTATATCACTTGTGCTCGACATGTCTGACGACCTGAGAACAATGGTTACCAAACTGATCGCGGACGGCTCCAACTGGGTGACGTACCGTGATAGGATGCTGTGGGCTGTCGAATCGCGCGGCCTATCCGAGCATCTCACCGAAGCGACCATCACCGCAACGTATACCGGTCCTGGCGATGTCAACGGGTTGACTCCAGCCGTGCGCTGGCGTATGGATCAAGCCGCTGTTAAGCAGCTGATTGCCATATCCATCCCCGACACCGTCTTCAATAACGTAAAGACTGGTGCAACTGCGAAAGACGTGTGGGATGAGTTGAAGAAGCTGTATGAAGGACGCACCCACCCTTATCTTGGTGGACTTGAGGACGCGACTTCAGACTACGCGCTGCGCTGAGGCGGACAGCGTGCGCGAGCATTTTGAGAGGTTGGCTAATTTGCGCCAACAGCTTGCGGCGATGGGCAAGTCCGTGCCCGACGACGAGTATGCAACGATCTTGATGGGATCACTGCCGTCGTCGTTCCAGTCGACTTTGACCTCGATAGCCGCAGCCGCCGAGATGAGCGGCACCACCCCTACTCCTGCTATTGTCACTAAGCTCGCCACAGACGAATACGACAGACGCACCTTAAGTGGTGGCAAGGCCCAAGATGAATCCTTTGCCGCGGACGCCCGGAAGAAGCGTGATGTCGAATGCTTCAATTGCAAGAAGCGCGGCCACGTTATAGCAGATTGCTGGGCGAAAGGCGGCGGAAAGGAAGGTCAGGGGCCGAAGAAACGTGGCGGAAGAGGACGAGGACGAGGCGCGAGGCAGGGCGGCGCAAGTGGTGACGCTGCCGCCGGCGCCGAGCAAGGAGGAAGTGGAAGTGGTAGCGCGGACATCGAGGCATGGGCCGCAATCACGGAGGCTGGGGAGGATGAAGATGATGACTCACCTCCTCTGATCCCAGCGATGGCGGCCGATGAAGTAGCGGGCGCAGAGACGGAACTGTACGATTCCGGGGCATCTCGTCATATGACCCCGTACCGTGAGCGTTTTGTCACGTACCGCGAGATCCCCGCTCGTCCTATCACTGCAGCGAACAACCGCGTCTTCTACGCAGTCGGCGCGGGAGACATTCAGATAGAGGTGCCGAACGGCGCGACGTCGACCAAAGTGGTGTTGCGCGACGTCTTGCATGCGCCGCAGATGGGCCTCACGGTTGTGTCGATCGGCCGTATCGTCAAGGCCGGTTGTGCTGTGCAGTTCGAGAACGGATCGTGCAAGATCAAGAGAGGTGATACGGTTATCGGCAGCATACCCGCTAGCGCCAACGGGTTGTACAAAGTGGAACACTCACTCTTGGCTGCGGCATCGCCCGAATATGTGGATATTCTCACGCTTCATCGCAGGCTCGGACACATCTCCGCGGATGCTATCCGCACCCTTATTCGTACTAATGCTGTGTCTGGCTTACATCTGGTGGACGACTTCCCGCCATTTACCTGCGACTCGTGTGAACATGCTAAGGCGACCCGCAAGACCATTCGTAAAGAGCGCGAGGCTCCGCTTGCCGATACCTTCGGTGCTGAAGTGCATACCGACGTGTGGGGGCCATCGCCCGTTCACAGTCTCGGAGGTCGCAAGTACTATGTGACTTTCACTGATGACTACTCTCGGTACACTCGGCTTCAGGTCTTGCGTACTAAGGATGAAACTCTGGATGCTTACAAGGCGTACGCGGCCTGGGCGAAGACGCAGCACGGCACGCAGATCAAACGACTTAGGTCCGATCGCGGCGGTGAGTACACCGGCCGCGATTTCACCACCTTCCTTCGAGAGCAAGGCACTGAGCGTATGCTCACTACACACGACACGCCGCAGCACAACGGCGTAGCTGAGTCGCTCAACCGCCGGCTCCTCGAGCGTGTCCGCGCGATGCTACACCAGGCTGAGTTGCCGAAGAATCTCTGGGGTGAGGCGATCAACTTCGCAGTCTGGCTGAAGAATCGCACCATCACTAGGGCTCTCGTCAACGTCACACCTTATGAGCGGCTATACGGACAGAAGCCTGATCTTGGAGCTTGCTGAGTGGGGGCAAACCGTCTGGGTGCATACTTCGAAGGGCTCGAAGCTGGACGCGCGGTCTACTCAGGCTCGATGGGTAGGTTACGACGCGGACAGCACGCACGCCCATCGAATCTATTGGCCGAACACGAAGCGCATTTCCATCGAGCACGACGTGAAGTTCGTGCCACTAACCATCTCCCTCCGCTCACCGCCACCGAGCTATGCGACCGCGACTGCCTCGCGTACAGCGCAGCCTGCGGCAGCGCCTCCAGCTCAACCACCGGCTCCAGCCCCACAGGCTCCTCCACCGGCTGTTTCGACCACCAGCGCCACATCCACCCGTTACGCAGCAAGCAACCTGCGCCATCCACTTCGGCAGCAACCACAACCTCCTATTCTTCCGCCTGCCACTAGCGCCTACTCCATGTCACCACTGACCCTCAATCAGCTACCCCTCAAGGAGGAGAGCAGCAAGACGGAGGAGGACTGCTGCCAGCGCCGAGCACGTCGTGGTTTGATCCCGCCGCGCTCGTGACGCCGCGCAGGTCTTCACGCTTGCACGCTCCTTCTGACTACAGGAGGCGATTGGAAGCTGGAGAGGGTACGACTGGTGAAGAGTTCACTGAATATGTATTCAGTGCAGGGTTCGACGACATCATCGGCGCCGCCATCTTGGACGCGGAAGCCGACCCGAGGACGCTGGCTGAAGCGCAGTCTCGCTCCGACTGGCCTCGCTGGAAGGAGGCGATGGACCGCGAGCTGGCTACACTCGAGAGAGCGGGCACTTGGAGTACTGTGCCGCGCCCGTCCGGCAAGAACATCGTCGGCTCGAAGTGGGTATTCCGCGTCAAGCGCAAGGCCGACGGAGTGTCGACAAGTACAAAGCTCGACTCGTCGCTCGCGGCTTCACGCAGGTATACGGCGTCGATTACTTCGTCACCTTCTCCCCCGTCGCTAAGCTAACCAGTTTCCGCACCATTCTCTCCGTCGCCGCGCGCTTCGATTGGGACATCGAAAGCTTCGATTTCAACGGCGCGTATCTCAACGGCGAACTGGATGAGAACGAGGAGATCTACATGTATTCGCCACCTGGTTACGACAGCGACGGGGAGCACAGTGAAGCGACTTCGTAAGTCGCTTTACGGGTGAAGCAGGCGGGGCGAAAGTGGTACGACACACTTTCGCGTGCACTCGCTAACCTCGGTTTCTCTGTTAGCCAGGCGGATCCGGGGGTGTTCTTTGCCCATGTGGGAGAAAACATCTTGATCCTGGCAGTTCATGTCGACTACTGTATCTTCACGGGCAGTTCGGGCGAGTTAGTCGCGCAGTACAAAATCAAAATCAACGCTTGCTATGCCCTTACGGACTTAGGGCCTCTTCATTGGCTCTTGGGCATCAAGGTTACGCGCGACCGAGCCGCTCGCACCATCTCCCTTTCTCAGACGTCCTATATTGACTCCATTCTCACTCGTTTTGCAATGACTGACGCTAAGCCGCATGGAAGTCCTATGGTCCCTGGACTTGTCTATTCCAAGGACCAACAACCCAGTAACCCCGAAGAAGTCGCGCAGATGAAGAAGACTCCGTACCGAGAGGCCATAGGCAGCCTCATGTACGCCGCCGTTGCCACCCGCCCGGATATTGCGTTTGCGGTATCAGCCCTTTCGCAATTCCTCAGCAATCCGGGCGCCGCTCACTGGGAAGCAGTGAAGCGGGTCTTCCGTTACCTTGCCGGTACGAAGACGTTCGAGCTGACTTACGGCGGCGAGCGACCACGGTTTGGAGGGCTTCACAGACGCAGACGTTCGACGCAGGAGCATCGTCATGCTATGTCGGGGTACGTTTTCCTTATCGACGGCGGCGCAGTCTCTTGGAGTTCGAGGAAGCAAGAGCTGGTGACCCTTTCTACAGCAGAAGCGGAATACGTCGCAGCGACGCATGCAGCGAAGGAGACGATTTGGTTGCGCAAACTTCTAGGCGAGCTCTTCCCGACTCTTATCATCCCTACGCCCCTCTATTGCGACAATCAAGCCGCCTTGAAGCTCGCTACTGACGACAATTATCACGCGCGAACCAAACACATCGACCTTCGCTACCATTTCATCCGGCAGACCGTCGCTAGCGGCGTCATCAAACTTCTGTATTGCCCTACTGAAGATATGGTTGCAGACATCCTCACAAAAGCCCTACCTAAGTGGAAGGTAGCGGCACACATCAACACCCTCGGGCTGCGTCGAGCTTGCGGGGGTGTGGTGAATTAATCGTGTACTCGTTCTTGTTTCCCGAAAGCGTTTCGGTACGTGTATCGTTTGCGTCAGTATGCGCGTGTGTCGCGCTGTGTTTGCATGTATGAATATGTGTCCCACTTACTGTACCAAGCTCGTCCGCGTCGGGTTTCCTTACTGTAACAAAATGACGCTGTCTGTGCGTCACAAAAGCTTCGGATTACTTTACTGGTACTGTACAAGAATGAGTAGTACAAAAGGGCTCGAAAGCGAGCCCCTAAATGAATCGCCTTGCTCTTTCCCATTGCTGGGCACTGCCTAATCGTCTGCGTTCGCTCGAAGACCACTCCTTTCCCTCGTTTACAACTACCCTTGCGTCCATAACCTCACCACTTATCGCATCAGTTAGCCCTAGTATCACATGCTCAGGGACTATCTATGACTCAATCCTAGGATAGTAGTAGTAGGGTTTGAGCTGTATGTGTGTGTGATCACAGATTGTGCCATCGATCATTTCAGATTATTTACTTCTGCTTCTGGAATCAGTCTCGGAATCTCGTCACAGTATGTTTTCTCTTCAGATTCCTGCCAGCGCGTACTTGTTCTATATTTAGTCTCACACTTACACGTCTCCGGAAAATAGTAGAAAAACCACAGATAAAAGAATTATCTTGACAGTACTTAAGGAGCCTGTAGTTTACTTTGTATTCTTTGTTCTAGTCTTGTTCTCTGTGAAATCAACACTGTTCCCCTTTCCTCTCCTCTACTGTGTAGAGTCCCGTCTTCTTCTCTGTAAAACTGCAAGCTGTAAGCCAGCAGTCGTCTAGGGCTTGAAGCTAGACTCTCGCAATCTCGTGACCATGTGACTTTACTTACAACTAAGCGGTAGCAGCTCAGAAACTGCGAGTCCGCCTCTAGGATCGTAAAAATGTGCCATTGGTGTCTGGGTTCACAGAGGAGCTTCAAAGCAACCTCTTACATGTATATAAACCGTAGTATGAAGACCAAGTCACAGGCTCTCCAGCTTGGTCTTCTTCAATCGCCACTCTGTTTCCTCTCCTCGTTTGCCTTCTTCTCATCGTCTCCCTCTTAGTTCACTTGGCCCTTATCAAGCAAGTCGTCATCACCTCTTAGGCCCAGTGGAGATCAACCCTGGTGCTTATTCTGATCACGTACCATCGGTGGTCGTGTATCTTATTCCGCTAAGTCATGAACACTCTCTAAGTCCAATTCAGACTGACACCTGTGGCGGCGTAACAAGTAGTTTCAGTACCAAATAGATAGAGATATGGATTTGAGTTAAGTATGAAAGTGGGGGGTTTGGGGCAAGCTGAAGCAACCCGTTGCCATAGGCACAGTGGTGAAGCTTGTATATCTTACAAGACTGTGTTTTCCATACTATTTCTAAGGACGCATAAGTGCCAGCAAGTACAATGTTACGGTTTGGACTTCAGAACACCTTGGCCCAGGAAGTGGGACACTGACATACAAGGGTATGACACCGCGTCAGCAGTATATCATCATGGACTCAGTAGGATCAGTCAACCAGGTAAGCTCCGGTGCATGTGATTGGTGTACATTATGGCTTGGATCATGACTCACTAGGGATTACCGCGGGTTTACCCGCGGAAATCACGCGGGTTTTTGTATGCGTCTTGTAGGGCATGACAGTGCGGTCCAGGGGCACTTTTTTTTGTGCAATTTGGTGGAGAAATGGCTCAGCTATAGCCTCAACAAGTTTGGAGCCCATAGCACCAAAACTGATGTCACAGTGATGTCACGAATGACCACAGGTCGGAAAAAACCCGTGACCACAGCATGTCACGGGTTTTTGCCTACCCGTGGTCGCTTTTTGTCACACTGTGACATCAATTTTGGTGCTATGGGCTCCAAACTTGTTGAGGCTATAGCTGAGCCATTTCTCCACCAAATTGCACAAAAAAAAGTGCCCCTGGACCGCACTGTCACGCCCTACAAGACGCATACAAAAACCCGCGTGATTTCCGCGGGTAAACCCGCGGTAATCCCTATGACTCACTACTAGGATAGCTGTACTAGGGTTTGCTCTACTTACACTATTGGCTAGTAGTACTTGAAGCGGCACCTGAAAGCCGTGAGTATCTGTATAAGTAGTTCTGAGCAAAGGTCAAGAACAGTATCTTGGTCTTCTTCCAATACCACTCTTCTCACCTATGCTAAGGGGATCCGTTCCCTTAAGCAGTCTTTGTCTGGCATATCCCCTTAGACCAGGGATCCCTGTGACTGATCCCAAGTTTTTTCATGGACAGTGGACTACCCTTGGATGCAACCTATCACAAGGTGTTCCTATATCACAACGAGTGAGTTGCCTCTCCCTACTGCTCTTTCTACATTGTCAATCACGACACTTGGGACTAGTGATTGGCTTGGGTAACCCTCAGGTTGATGAAGGCTACCCATACCAAACCCGTACTTGTCTTCAAGGGTACAGGTTCCCGCGGGTATGGGTCGGGGGTTGATGGGGTTGATGGGTTTGTATTACTGCACTACAGGTACGGGTACACAAAGTATAATACTGTATAACTAACCAATGCCATCCACCTCGCCCTCCCCTACCGCTATCACCCATGCTGCCGCCAATCTTGATTGTTGTTGCCATCGTCGTCGCAGCAGCAGCAGTTGTTTTTGCGTCACCTCTGCCATCTTGATTGTCTTCACCATTGTCATTGCCACTGCCGCCGTGGTTCTTGATTGTCTTCATGTCACCCATCACCATCTTGATTGTCTTTGCTGTCGTCACCACCGCTGTGATTGTCTTCGTGTCGTTGCCGCCACCACCGCCGCCGTGGTCGTCTTGATTGTCTTCGTCGTCATTGCCGCCGTGGTTCTTGATTGTCTTGCATCACTCCCGCAGTCTTGATCATCTTCGCGTTGTTGCCACCGCCGTGATTGTCTTTGTTGACAATGAATGTCAGCGCATAAACTGAATGGACCCGATACTTAGCTCTTTGGTTTTGTGGGGTGGTTGTGCAAGGGCCGGATGCTCGGGCACGCCTCAACAAACTCCTGCCTGCACTTGCATTGGCGCACACCCCAAGACATTGTATTATTGTCGTTCACAGGGCTCCGGGTTACTTGGCCCTCGGCAGTGGTGGCAACACCACAGCAATGATGTGGGTCAGGGTCCACGTGGGGCAGGGCTCTGGTGATGTCAACAACAATGGGTGTAATGAATGATCAGCGGCATAGGCTAGCAATCAGTTAGCACAATGTAAACTTGAATTAGACTGATACTCATCTTTTTGGTTGTGTGTGGGGGTGGCACTGTTTGCGTGTCTTGTAAACGCCTGAGGCAGACCACATGCTGATTTGCAAAAGGTTAATAGCTATTACAAGGGGCAGGAGATCCAAGCTTATGACTCATTTTGGTGCTGTGGCGATGGGTGGAGTGGTAGCGGCAATGGAGGTGGCACTGGTGGCGACCTGTAATAAATAGCTGGGTAGTGGTGGTATTCCGTGGCGCCACCAAACACACCCAGCCCCCAAAGCTACGTACCAAGCGAGACCGTATGTCTGCTCAAACTCTCGCTCAAAGAACTCTATGCCGGCATGACAAAGCGCATGAAGGTGTCACAGCAAAACTTTGATGGCACTACTGAGGGGAAGGTGCTCGAGATTGTTGTGCAGCCCAACTGGAAAGAGGGCACAAAAGTCCGATTCCTGTGTGCAGGCAACGAGGTGGCCAATGGCAGCTCACCAGACCTCGTCTTTGTGGTGGAGGACAAGCCACATGCACGTTTCGTGCAAGGGTGATGACCTCATTGCGAAGATCGAGATTCTGCTCATGGATGTGCTGACGAACAAGAGTGGAGCGAGGAGGCAATTAGAGCACCTTGATGGGCAAAAATTACAAGTGACAGTGCCACCATGTTGTTGTTTCTCCAACGACAAAGCCATGGTGGCAACGGCAGCACAACGATGGCGAATCGACAATGATGAGACGCATGACCACAACAACGGACGATGGCAACAAGGTGATAGCAACAACGAAGACAACAATCATGCCGATGACAGTGACAATGACAACATTGGCAATTCCATGGCAGCAGCCACGATGGTGACAGCGACAACAGACAATGGACAATGGCGACCAAGCAACAACGACCGTGGTGACTGTGGCAAAGTGATGACGGTGAGGTGACAACAAGTGAGTGCCAAAGCAAAGGCTGTAAGTTGTTGGAGGTGCACACAACGTTGTATTCCAAGTCTAAGAAAAAGAAATATTCATATCAGAGATACACATAAGGAGCAGACATTGAGTGAAGAATAAGATTAGGTGGTAGCAAGGGTGGTACAATAGAAGCTGGCAAACACTGCAGTGGTTGCCAACTATGCTGAGTGCCATGAGTCATGTGGGTACTGTATGGTTCGAAATCAAAAGATTACCCATGGGAACCCATGGTTCGGGTATGGGTTTGCCTTGGGTTGAAGAAGGCTACCCATACCCGACCCGTGACCCATGCAGGTTACTCATACCCATGACAATGACAATCAATCACTACTTGGGACGACTTGTGCATAACTACTCAAGTTCCCATTGGACTCCAACAAGGAGATGACTTGCATGGATACAAGGCAGGGCCAGAGGAATGTCATTCCCTCACCCCGCATTCTTCCATACTACTCCTGCCAACAGGAATTCCTATACATTGAGGATCACCACACCTCAAGAAGCCTAAGTCAGGCAAACATCTGTGGTAGACGTAACATACAATCTGCTGGCACTGCTGAGCTGGCAGCCCTCAGCCCTGTCCTGTGAGTCACAAGTCTGAATTGGGAAATGCTTACACAGCATGTCATGTGATTGTGTGACACATATTGTCATGGTCGTGTCATGGGACACTTACTAAACTGCTATGACTCGGTTAGTAAGTTGTAATCAGTCATGGACTCGTATCAGTCAGCCGTCGTAGTATCACATGTTTGTGGTAGTACTATGACTCATTCCTAGTAGTAGCGGTAGTAGGGTTCAAGCTACTTACGCTACTAGTTGTCTTGGTTAAGGAGGAGCTTGAAAGCCCCCCTCCCTCATGTATAAGTAGAGTCCTTGTAATTTCGCAGACACACATGATGTCCGTGGGAGGAGAATTTTGAAGACTGCTGACTCAAAACTCAGCAAGTCCGATAAATCTTGTATTTACTCTAAACAAATAAAATCATTTTTGTACTATTACTAATGAACTTAAGTAAGCTACAATTAGTGCTACAATGCCACCAAGAATGCCACAAACCACAGCACACGGTGGGATGCATGTAGTGTGGGGGAGCGCGAATGTACCATACCATCATCATCCCCTGCTGCACCAATGCCCCTGCCAACTTCCTGTGTGCCCATCAACTTAGAATCACCAGCTGAGACAAGTGCAAGCGAAAGCGCAAGCGAAAGCGCAAGCGAAAGCGCAAGCGAAAGCGCAAGCGAAAGCGCAAGCGAAAGCGCAAGCGAAAGCGCAAGCGAAAGCGCAAGCGAAAGCGCAAGCGAAAGCGCAAGCGAAAGCGCAAGCGAAAGCGCAAGCGAAAGCGCAAGCGAAAGCGCAAGCGAAAGCGCAAGCGAAAGCGCAAGCGAAAGCGCAAGCGAAAGCGCAAGCGAAAGCGCAAGCGAAAGCGCAAGCGAAAGCGCAAGCGAAAGCGCAAGCGAAAGCGCAAGCGAAAGCGCAAGCGAAAGCGCAAGCGAAAGCGCAAGCGAAAGCGCAAGCGAAAGCGCAAGCGAAAGCGCAAGCGAAAGCGCAAGCGAAAGCGCAAGCGAAAGCGCAAGCGAAAGCGCAAGCGAAAGCGCAAGCGAAAGCGCAAGCGAAAGCGCAAGCGAAAGCGCAAGCGAAAGCGCAAGCGAAAGCGCAAGCGAAAGCGCAAGCGAAAGCGCAAGCGAAAGCGCAAGCGAAAGCGCAAGCGAAAGCGCAAGCGAAAGCGCAAGCGAAAGCGCAAGCGAAAGCGCAAGCGAAAGCGCAAGCTTATCTGAACACCGGAATGCCGAGCCGATAGATCCTGCCACCTCGCGACTGCGCGGGAGCATAACATACGACCGGGAGAACGGGTACGATCTGGAATGGGAATCCATCAATGAGTTCCATCAATGGCGTGAGAACGAGCAGCGGGCTCACGGCATAGAGCTCTGCTTGGCTCAGACCGTTTCGTCAGGCGGAAGTGCGGTGTATACCATGTCTTGGCTCTATGTCTGCGGCACCAGGGTACAGGAGGGGACACTGGCTACCAGAGGAAGACTGATCGGAAATCTAGGAAGGAACACAAGCGACTGGACACTGGCTGCCCTTGTCAAGTGAAGATCAAAATCTATCCTGACACATTGACTATCCTCGGCAGATATATCCCTGATCATTCCCATCCTACCGGAAAGGACAATTTGAAACACGTCCAAATCTGGGTACCCGCGTGGGAGCACATCATGGAGCTCATCAGATTGGGTTTGATGGATAAGGAAATAGTGCATGATAATTATCTTCTCATTTTACTTAATCTAACTTCGAATCTCAGAAAAAGTGTATCCGTGCTCAATACAGTGAGCACGAGTGGGATCATTACATCACGCTCGGGCAAATCTGCTGAATGAGGACGATTGTTGAGCGAGAGCGGGTTCAGTTGGACCCGAATGACGCACACTCAACCCGAATTTGGGCTGAGAATATATGATCTGATGGGCATTTTGTGTATTACAAGGATAAACAAGATCCCCCACCAGAAGGATCCAATCTTGCAGATGATCTATTCATTCTGTGTATCCAGACAAAACTACAGTTGCAATGGTTCCGGCTCTTTGGGAATGTGTTTCTGGGAATTGATGCAACACATAATGTTACCCAGTACAAGGGGGTATTACTATTTACAATTATGGCGTGGGATTGTTGGGGACATGGTAAGCGCTCCCGCCCAGTCTTAGTAAGGTATCTAATCACTACTTTCAGGCGTCCCAGTCGCCTGGATGTTATCATCCAATGGGACGCAAGCGACCATTACATATTTTATTGATATGATCAAATGCCAAAGTCCAGAAGTTGTGCCCTCAATATTCATGACCGATCGAGATCAGGCCCAGGTGAACGCAATACGCGCCGTATACCCAAGTTGTCGCATATTCTATTGCTGGTGGCATGTGCTCCATGCCGTCCGGACCCACTTTGTCGTTACCGAGTTTGAGGATCTTTGGACCCTGATCCAAAAATGGGTCCAGACCACTGATAGCTACGAATTTGCCGCATGGTGGGAAGACATTCAGAACAACAAATCAGTCCCCCAGAGTTTGGCCAAGTACCTAGCCAGGGAATGGGTTTCTGTCAAGGAAATGTGGTCTGCCGTTTTCCGTCAGGATCGGACGATCTTCGAGGAAGGCGATACCAACATGCTCTTGGAAGTGTATGTAATTATCGCATATTTGAAAATGGCATCTAATTTGGGCCTAGGTATCACCATGTGCTCAAATCAAAATGGTTAGATGGGAAGCGCAACCGGCGCATCGACAATCTCCTCGATACTCTCCTGACAGATCTGTTGCCACATGTACACGATCGTCTGAAATCCCAAGACATTGGACTGGATGGCTTCGACTTAGCGAAAGAGCACAAGGAGGAAATCCTTGTGCGTGCCCCAGAAATCGCCTGTGACTACATTGAAGTCGTCGACCAGGAGCACATCCTTGTGCGCTCCTCAAATCAAGAAACATTTTATTCTATTAACAAAGTCCTCAACGAATGTGACTGTAAGGACTTCCCACGAATCAGGTTCTGCAAACACGTAGCCACCATGCAGCACTACTTTGGGGGGGCAAAGGACTTGGCCCTTACTGCTCAACCACTCCCAACCGCACTGGACTTACATCACGCCCAAGAAAGTGATAACGCCACTAGTCAGGAGAATGCCGTGTCGCTAATTTCCGCTGTCAACGAGATCATCACGTTGTCACAGCAGTTACTAGCTCAGGTGCTGAGGGACGCTAGACCAGAGTTAGTGAAGTCAGTCCACACAATTCGCACCCACCTTTGTGTCATCACATCATCTGGCGATGACCAGCAGCTCCCCAAAAAGGAGGTGATCACCCCGAACCAATTATCATGGCCAGAAACTAGTGTTGGGGAAATTTGGTTTGGTTTGGTTTGAGGCCATTTTTGCCAAACTGAAACCAAACTGATTAGATTTTGGCCAAACTGAACCCAAACTGAACCAAACTGATTCAAACTGCTCCAAACCATCTGAAACCATTTCAAACCGATTAATTAAGCGCCCGTTAAGCGCCCAAATAATGTGTCAAATTGCTGACAAATCAGTTTGGTTCAGTTTAAACCAAACTCAAACCATTTAAGACTTGGTTTGGACCAGTTTTGGACTGATTTTGAACTAATTTTGAACCAAACTGAGTTTAAACCCCAAACCAAACCATTTAATTGTGATTATTAAGCACTTATTGGGCGCTTATTATGGAATCAGTTTGAAATGGTTTGAACTCAGTTTGGGACCCCCAAACTGGAAACCAAACCATTTAGCTTTTTTCAGAAAATCCCAAACCCCAAACCAAACTTCGAGTTTGGGTTCAGTTCAAACTGAGTTTGAATCAGTTTGGAACCAAACTTCCCCAACACTACCAGAAACAGCTCAGCACATGGGTGTGAGGCGCGAGTCTAAGAAACGCCATGGCAAGGTCGACAGCGCGCTTATGGCCAAACTAATTGGCAAAACCAACCATAAGTGGAATTGTGCAGATCAGGACCCATATGGAGCCGGTGAGCAGTCCGGCAAGCGTGCTAAACCCGACGCACGCTCAGCCGCTGCCAATACACAAGCGCGGGGTGATACTGAGCCAACCCCAGCACTAGTGTTTCGGCAGCTGCAATAGCTGGGCTGAGCCAGAGCCAAGCCGACTGAGCCAGCCCGGTTCGATTGCCGGACTGAGCCGAGCCTTCCACTCTCTGCTCACTTAGCCGAGCTGAGAAAAGCACCGGCTTTCTCCAGCTCGATGCCAGCTTCGACCTGAAGCCGGCGTGAGCCGCGTGGGATTACCACGGGTAACCCCGTGTCACTTTGGGGCGCACCTGTACCCTTACGTGCGGGTACGGGTTACTGGCAGGTTTCACAGGGTGCTGGCAGGTTTGATGGGTACCCGTAGTAGTAATTATGCCAGTGGCTCGCCTCCATGCAATCAACTATATTTCATTGACAAAACATCTGCAAGTAATACGAGTACCCCATTGTCACACCTCGTCACCGTCGCCGTCGTTGTCGCCATTGCCATGTGGTCGCGCTGTTGCAGTTACCTCGTTGTTGTCGCCGTCGTTGTTGTCGCCTTGTTGTGGTTGCTGTCATTGTCGCCTTGTTGTGGTCGCCATTATGGTCACCTCGTCGTGGTCACCGTTGTGGTCGCCTTGTCATTGTCGCCTTGTCGTGGTCGCAGTCATGGTCGCAGTCGTGGTCGCAGTCGCCATTATTATCGCCTCATGTGATTGCTGTCGTCGTTGTTGCTGTCGTCACCTTGAGGTAAGGACTGTTGAGTGGCCTACAACTTGAAGCCATTTGCGAGGCTATTGGTGGCATGCATCGTGATGTGAAGTAAAAAACCAGATGGCAAGTGATTGAATCGTGGACTGCAATTTATTGAGTAAATTGTGACAACTTGGACAGGACGAAACGCTCAATGTTCCGTTATCTGACGTGACGAGGCATTTTGCCTGACTTGACGCACGGCCCATGGCACTTGCGACCGTCGAAGTTGCGGCGGGAACTGTCATCGGGATGGTGTAGACGGCAGAGCGCGACTTTGACGACTTGCCTTGAGGTCTTGAAGACAGTGATAACAAACTTGTCGTTGTTGTTGTCGCGGTTGCAGTCGTCATCCGAGTGGTCGTGATTGCCCTGTCTTTATTGAGTAAATTGTGACAACTTGGACAGGACGAAACGCTCAATGTTCCGTTATCTGACGTGACGGTGCGGGGACGCGCGGCGTTTAGACTGTCTATGAGTGCCGTAGGGGTGAAAGACAAGATAATCGATAGCAAGGAAAAGTGGGACATGATGAGCGAAGTTGTCTTGATGATGCCGATGATCGTGTCCTGGTAGTCATATGGGTCCAGTCAGCGTCTTAAATCCAAGATAAAAGGTGGACATACGTGGGATTGAAGCGTAGGATGTCTGTCCTTGGGGACGTGGTGGTGGCCGACAAGCAGAACATGATGTCGTCCATGATGGCCTCATCTTCAATGGTATCGAGGCCGTGAAGGACAACACATGTAGGAGTTCTCTGCCTGTATGTTAGCGGTATGTGAGTTACCCCCCGGGTTGAGATAAGGGCGCGGCGTGTTGCGAGGGGAGACAAAAATACCTCTAAGAAGTTCGTAGAAGTGTTTAAGACAATACAGCCCATTGAGGATGGGGCCGAGCTTGAGGCCGAGTGGGAAGGGGGCTCGAGGTGAGAAGTACATGGAAAAGCCAGACACAATGAACGAAGTCGTCTTGATGATGCCGATGATCGTGTCCTGGTAGTCATATGGGTCCAGTCAGCGTCTTAAATTCGAGATAACAAGGTGGACATATGTGGGATTGAAGCGTAGGATGTCCGTCCTCGGGGACGTGGTGGTGGCCGACAAGCAGAACACGATGTCGTCCATGATGGCCTCATCTTTGATGGTATCAAGGCTGCGAAGGACAACACACATAGGAGTTCGTACGCCTGTATGTTAGCGGTATGTGAGTTACCCTGCGGGTTGAGATAAGGGTGCGGCGTGTTGTGAGGGGAGACAAAAATACCTGTAAGTGGAAGTTCATAGAGTGTTTAAGACAATACAGCCCATTGAGGATGGGCCGAGCTTGAGGCCAAGTGGGAAGGGTGCTTGAGGTTGAGAAGTACATGGAAAAGGGGACTCGATGAGCGAAGTCATCTTGATGATGCCGATGATTGTGTCCAGTAGTCATATGGGTCCAGTCAGCGTCTAAATCCGAGATAACAAGGTGGACATACGTGGGATTGAAGCGTAGGATGTCTGTCGAGGACGTGGTGGTGGCCGACAGCAGAACACAATGTCGTCCAAGATGGATCTTTGATGGTATCGAGGCCGCGGAAGACAGCATATGTAGGAGTTCATACGCCTGTATGTTAGTATGTGAGTTACCCCGGGGTTGGGACAAGGGCGTGGGCGTGTTTGCAAGGGAGACAAAATTACCTCTAAGCAGAAGCTCGTGGTTCAGGGTTCAGAATGCAGACGCCTAACGTAAAATAAATTCTCGTGAAATAACGATAACCCCTACGATGTCAAAACATGACTAAGTTATACAGGCATAGGTCCCACACCAAACTACAAAAGAATTGGTACACATGAAGACTACACACTGAGACTAAACACCGAATCAGTATTATTTCCGAGGGGTTCTCGCGGGAGTGAGTGAGAGAAACTGTCCACTGGCAGACAATGGGGCCTTTGTGCGAGTTGAAGAACAAAGACTGAGCGAGTAATCAGTACCGGTCACATGTTACGTACAGCGTGGGGTCTACTTACACCCGACCATTGAGAATAGGGGAGATGGTGGGGGGGGATAGCACTTTGACAGGGTGGTCACTCTCGCCGCCGAGCACCGTAAGAGAATCGAATGAAGGCGTGGGTAGTCCGGCTTCTCGTCGAAGCCAAGCGAATGGACATAGTCGACGAATTTGCAAAAGGGAGCAGGTAAGCCTTCGCAGCTCTTCTGCTGTGACTGACAATTTTTTCTGAAGGACTGCCTGGGCCCTCTGGTCACCGCAAGTAGATATACCCATCCAAGGCAAGTCACCGTGCGCTGAATAAACGATAGTATAGACAAGAGACTCCAGGTCGTCACGACGCGATTGGGCACGTCCTTGGTGGCCATTGATTGACATGAATGGGACAGTACCAACAAATGGGTCGACTGGCAGCATCAGGAAAACCTAAAAGTACTTAAATGCTCTTAATCATGCCTTAACATGCCCCTAAGGCCATTTTAAGGTCATTTTTTCCTAAGGCAATTTAAGCAAGGTTGCCTCCTTAACCTGCCTTAATGGCAGTAACTTAATGCCCTTGAATGACATTGAGACTTAGGATAGCTCTGAATCAGTACTTAGAGGTCTTAAGGATTAAGATGAGCCCATGGTCAGGTTAGGATATCAGTACAAATTAAGCCAACTAAGACCTGATAAGACACTATTAAGACTTCATCTTAATTAAATGATTTACTTTTTCACACAGGGATTGGACAGAAGGATTTATGCAATAATATATTATGATAGGACTACAAGTAGCTATTAATACAGGTGGGGTAGGGACGGTGATGGTGAGGTCACAGTGGCGGCCGTGCCGGTGTGGCGGGTCCGGTGGTGGTGGCGGCCGTGTCGAAACGGCGCCGGTAGGGTGTGGTCGAGAGGTCGGGGTCGGGTGGGTAGCGATGGTGCCGGCGTCGAGGTGGCGGTGGGGGCCGTGTCGAAACGGTGCCGGTGGGGTCGGGTCGGGTCGGGTCGAGGTGGGGTTGGGGTCGGGGCGGGTGGGTTGGTGCGGGAACTGGGTGATATGGTATGTCAAGCATCGAACATCGAGGTGGCAGTGGGGCCGTGTCGAGATGGCGCCAGTCGAAGGCGGGGCCTGGGTGAATGGGGTGGGTGGCAATGGCGGTGCCGGCATCAAGGTGGTGGGGGGGGTCGTGTCGAGACGGCGGTGGGTGCAACGGTGTCGAGTTGGGGAAGCGGTGAGTGAGGCCGTGTCGAGGTGGGGGCGGCATGGTGGGGTCGTGGTGGTGGTAGCCGTGTCGGTGGGGTCAAGGGGTGTCGCGGCCATGTCGATGTGGGGCGGTCGGGGTCGAGGGCAGCGGGTGAGGGTGTTGAGGGTTGTGGCGAAGGTGCGGGAGTGGGAGGTCCTCCTGCCCACCTCGAAATGAGTACGAAAAAACAAAGTGAAAAAACAAAAAAAAAACTCATCCGAGTGGGGCCAAGTGCCGCGAGACGGGCGACAACGAGATGGCCTGCGTACACACGCGTAAGCGCAGGTTGAGGGGTGGGAACGGCAGGTGCACTCGCGAGGTGTGAAGGGGGTGGGAGGAGGCCGTTGCGGAGCACTATCCTGCGGCCTACACCGGTTAGAGACGAGCAGGGAAAAAAATAAATAAAAAAGACGTAGCTTCGTATTTGCATCTTGGAATTTGCGGGAAGAGGAAAGTGGAGTGTTTCGAATACTTTCGAAATTCGAACAAGCCGTGACACATGACGCGTGACGCGGCGCGCCGTTCCCCGCCACAAATTAAACTTCCGCCCGGAAGTCACCCAAGTCACCATTTTTGTCCAAGTCAATTTGAGTATGTGTCTGCACAAAATCACACATTTTCCTTGAATCATTCGCTTTAAAAAATTACAGGAGTATAGGAATGCATAGATAGGAAAAATAAGTACTACAACAATACAAAAATCAAAGGATTGATTTAAATAGTATTGCTGCCAGTGCCAGCTAAGCTATATTTCTAATATCTCAAGAATAAATAGAGACAACTATGAAATATTTGGGGACATAGATCATCTCGAATGCCAAGGGGTCCTCTGGCCAACTTAAGCAATACAATCCGCTGTTCATGATTATTTGCACATTCTCTGAAATCCTTCAGCCCAATGGTTTCAGCTCTGGTTAAATAAATCAGGAACAGCTAATCAGATTGCTTAGAGTTGGCAAAGGACCCCTTGGCTTTTGAGGAAAGCCAGCTCCCCAAATAATTTTGGAGTTTTCCAAATTTTATTTCCCAAGGTAGCCTTGAAGGTAGCTCTGAGCTGCCACAACACTAAGTAGGAGTTCTTGGAGAAATAGTGAAAGCCAAGACACTTTTCATTGGATCCCACTCAGTCATCCCATGTAAGTGCCAGTGCTTTAACTGAAGGAGACAGATAGAGTCTGGGGTGCAGTACTAGTGGCCATGGACTTGAACTGGTAAATAATTTAGGAATGGGTTGAATGGCTAGTCAGATCACTTAGAGTTGGCAGAGGACCCCTTGGGATTCTGAGGAGTCCTGCATCATTCTTGTGGATTCTGAGGGTATCTACCTCCCCAAATATTTTCATTTTTTTAGTAGGTAGACCAGAGTCATCTGAACAGGTGAATCCATTACCATTGCTGTGTCTATCCCCATCCCCATATCCCCCTCCCCCATCCCTGTGCCCCCCTCATCCCCATATCCCCCTTCCCCACATCCCCCATGGCAGATTCGTTTCGCCAGAGGTCCGAGCGGCAGTAGCGTCCGCGCGTACCACGCTCGGCCTCGGGCTCGTTTCTCACTTGCCCGACCCAATTTTTGGACCCGGCCCCTCAGGGGCATGTACATTTCCATCTCGTTCGTTCTCGCGCATTCTACAATGTTCGCTACTATACATTTTGCAGACTCAGAAGGCTGCTTCAAGCAGCAATGATGTATGTGCACTGTTACTATGACCTCACACTCTCAAAGGTTCCTGCGCATTTCCCCTTCCGTCTGAAGGACGGTTTGTAGCCTCGAATGAGAGGCAAGCGTGACGTCTCGTGGCTCGTATTTGGTCTGGCTTACTGTACAGCTCCCCGAGTGACTTACTCATGTTCTCAATCGTTTTGAAAAAGCGACTCATAT
>JAKELI010000363.1:0-47850 GCA_021525025.1 Lactarius hengduanensis
GCTAGTGCGGGAGGTTTTTCCTGATGAGCCAGGTGAGGAACCCTAGGGTCCAATTGCTGACCATGGGTCCTTTGACGTAGCCCAGGAACATGAGGCATCGACGATACACATTTCGAAGCACTGGTGCGTCTCCGTTGAGGGCCCAGTAAAGGTGCCATTGTGTGAGGAAGGCTTCGTAGTTAGCTCTGTCCCCATCGAATACGGTGGGTTTCTCGCCTGTGAGTTTATCCTCCCCTTGGTTTCCTCCTGGTAGCCCTCCTCCTCCTCCTCCAGGGTGTCCTCCTCGTGGTGGCCCTCCCCCGAAGTCTCCGGGTCCTCCTCTAGGCCGTGCTGGTCCAGGGCTTCCTCTTCCTGGTGGTGGATCTGGGTGATCAGGTCCGACGGCGCGAAATATGGCGGCCTCATCTGCATCCATTCAGTGTCCGGTGCTTGGGTTGATAGGTAAGAGGATCGCGTTCGCCTCCGCCCTGATGCGTCTCACTTCTTCGTTGATAAGTGCTTCTTCTGTTGCAGTTGTGGTGGCCATTACGTGGGCTGCCATGGGAGAGTGTATGTGAATTTTTTTTTTTTTTTTTTTTTTTGAATCCATTTGAGTGCGCCTTGGGGTACATGGCCCTATGTGGCACTATTACAACACGTATGCTCCACTTTGTCTACGCTTCCTCTGTCCCAATGTCATAGCCTCTTTACAATATAACACCTCCCCGCTCCCGAGGGAGCGGCTTTGTGATACGTCAAGTGTCGAGTTTATCGGGGCGCGTATTGCGCCAAGGCGAAGGCTCGGGTTTGAAGGTGGGGTCTTGCGATGCGCGCGGGTGTGCAGCGCGTTTCGGTTTGCTCCTCGGTGTGACTCCTTCAACTCCAATTGTTCTTCGTCATCCGTTGGCTCTTCATGTCTTGATATGGCCTTATCAGGGCCTGGCGAATCGTGGGGTGTGTTGCGGGATTGTGGAAAGTGTTTACCCGCCTTGACGGCGGTTCGGCTTTTGGGGTTGCGAGTTTTGATGATTTGGTGGGATTTGATCGATTTGCTTGAATCTTCCAGTGTCTCGGATGAATTTTGCCAGTGCTACTACTCCGTCCTCCTTCGAGAGAATCTCAGCGAATTTTTTCTCCTTGCTTCCCCTCTTCGCTTTGAGTTTTCCCCGTTCGTGTGCGTAGGCCGGACATTCCATGAGGAAGTGCTGCGGCGTCTCTCTTCCCGTTCCGCAGGCCGGGCATTGCGCGCTGGTTTTTATCTTGAACCTGTGCAGGTAAGCGTTGAGCGGTATATGCCCTGTTCTGAGTTGGAATAGCTTGCTCGCAGACGCCCTGGAGAGTTTTTTGTTGCTTATTAGCTCAGTGAATTTATGCGATGGGAGGGATGAGTCGATGTGCTTAGTCCTTTCGAATCTGGGCGATTCTTCCCATTCCTTTCTCCATATTCTTTTTCTTTTCGCATGTAGGGCTTGCTTCGCTGCAGATCTACTTATTTTTATGCCCTTCTTTAGTAGTGCCGGGAGGAGGGAGGTTGGGGAGGTTATTCCTTCCGCCGCCTTTTTCGCCTCGTCGTCTACTTCCTCGTTCCCTGCTATTCCAGAGTGTCCGGCCGTCCATCTGATTGTTAGGGCATACTTCTTACCCTTCGTTTTTCTGATGCTTGCCGCCATGTTTAGCGCTTCCGCCGCAATATAGTGTCCGGGTTTATTGAGCTTTGACGACTCATCAGCAATCCCTGGGTTGCGCAAAAAATCCTTGTAGAGACTTGGTAGCAACTGTAGAGACTGTAGCAACTGTAGATGGTTGTAGACTTTTGTAGTAGGCTGGTAGAGACTGGGTAGTAAACTTGTAGAGACTGTAGATGTTTGTAGACACCATAGTTGCTGGTAGTTGCTGGTAGTTGCTGGTAGTTGCTGGTAGTTGCTGGTAGTAGATGGTAGAGACTTGGTAGCATTGTAGCAAACCCTGGAATTTAAGCTACCAGATCAGCAATCCTTGGACCTCTACTATAGTTCTACAGTAGTTCTACAGTAGTGCTCATAGAGCCATAGTGACCCATAGGTGGTAGTAGCAATGTTTATGTTCTATGTAGTACTACCATAGTTCTACTGTACCCAGGCCTGCTACCCAGTGCCTGCTACCAGCTACTGGAGTGCTACTGTACCCAGGCCTACTACTGGAGTGCTACTGTACCCAGGCCTACTACTGGAGTGCTACTGTACCCAGGCCTACTACTGGAGTGCTACTGTACCCAGGCCTACTACTGGAGTGCTACTGTACCCAGGCCTACTACTGTAGTGCTACTGTACTCAGGCCTACTACTGTAGTGCTACTGTACTCAGTCCTACTACTGTAGTGTTACTGTACTCGGGCCTACTACTGTAGTGCTACTGTAGTACCCAGGCCTAATACTGTAGTGCTACTGTACTCAGGCCTACTACTGTAGCGCTACTGTACTCAGGCCTACTACTGTAGCGCTACTGTACTCAGGCCTACTACTGTAGCGCTACTGTACTCAGTCCTACTACTGTAGCACTACTGTACTCAGTCCTGCTACTGTAGTGCTACTGTACTCAGTCCTACTACTGTAGCACTACTGTACTCAGTCCTACTACTGTAGTGTTACTGTACTCAGGCCTACTACTGTAGTGCTACTGTAGTACCCAGGTCTACTACTGTAGTGCTACTGTACTCAGTCCTACTACTGTAGTACTACTGTAGTGCTACTGTAGTGCTACTGTATCTAGGCCTACTACTGTAGTACTACTGTAGTGCTACTGTAGTGCTACTGTATCTAGGCCTACTACTGTAGTTCTTCTGTACCCAGGCCCAGTACTACTGTAGAACTTACCATAGTTCTACTGCTGCTGTACCTAGGCCATGATGTCATAGGCCTAGGTTCTTCCATAGTGTGTCCCTGCCAGTGGCACTAAGCCTACTGCTGCTGGCTGTCCTTTTGGGCTGCTTGGAGTCTCCACCATGTCCAGCAGTCTCTCCAGGCCATACTGCAGGTGCTCAGCAGTCTTGGTGGTTGGGTTTTGTAAATTTGTAACAGGGATAATGTTATGGCAGCTCAGAGCTGGCATTTCTATCTTTTGAAATAAAATAGCTAAAACTATGAAAATATTTAGGGACCTGTATTTTGAAGAAAGCTGAGGGATCCTCTGCCAACGTTAAGTGATCCGATCAACCATTCCTAAGTTATTTGACATTAGCTGAAGGGTATTAGCTGACACCTTTGTCATGATCTTGCGACATCTTTGCTTCGGACTGACTCTCGACTCGTACTGACTTTGTGACTCAGTTGTGACTTGTTCCTGACTTGTTCCTGACTTGTTCCCCCCCTGTATGAACCTGTATTGAAGGATCTGCTTATCGGATCCTTCTAGCACCTTCTAGCATGTTCCAGAATGTTCTCAAATGTTCCAGACTAACCCTTAGCCCACCGTACCCCGGACCCTGATGTGCTGGCACTTACTGCCAGCGAGACGTGTCACCCTCGACCCTGATGTGCTGTTGCCCTGTACCCTGACTAGTAGAGCAGTATATAAGGACCCAGTAGTTCACCTTGTACACCTTGTTTTAGTCTTTTAACAACTAAGCACCATCTTGTCCTTTCCCCCTTTTCCACTGGCACTTGTGAACACCTCGCTCATTTGTTGTCACGTGTGCCTGTGAGTCTGCTCCCTGGGTGGTAAGGCCTTGCAAGGCAGCCCACAGTAGTAGCAGGACGTGTGAGGTCTTCAAAACGCGTCGGTTTGGCGAGTACACCAGAGCAGTTCCCCAACAGCAAGAATGATCCCGATGTGATTGTAACAACCTTTCAGCTAATGCCAAATAGCTCAGGAACAGTTGATCGGATCGCTTAGAGTTGGCAGAGGAACTCTCGGCTTTTGAGAATTTCTACCTCCCCAAATATCTTCATATTTTTAGCTATTTTATTTCTTCAGATCCTAACAATACCAGTTTGAGCTGCTATATAGGGATGCCACGGTCCGGTCCGGATTGGGGTTCGGACCCGAACCGCACCGGACCGCACCCGAGGTCCGGTTCAGGTTCGGGTCCGGTTCGCCGCTGTGGCCACCCGGCTAGAGGGTCCGGTTCGGGGTTCACCATTGACCAAAATTCTTGCGAACCCGGTCCGGACCGGACTGCACCTCGAACCGCTGGCCTTGAGCGCGGGTACTCGCACGGTCTTAAAAATACAGAAAAGATGTATATTGTGTGATGAAATATCTACGGGTATCTACTACAGGTGCTAGCCATCCGCCTGTTCCACCCCTTTGTCGTCGTCGCCGCCGCTATCGCCGCACTGCAACCGTCGTTGTCGTCATCGTCGCTTTTGCCGCGCTGCACCGTACCGTCGTCGTCGTCGCTATCGCCGCGCTGCACCGTCGTCGTCGTCGTCGTCGCCGCCGCACAGTCGTTGTCATCGCCGCCGCACAGTCGTCCCCGTCGTCGTTGCGGTTGCCGTACGGTCGTCCCAATCGTCGCTGTTGTCGCTGCACGGTCGTCCACGTCTTCGTCGCTGCTGTCACCGCGTCGCCGTCGCGGCACGACCCCACCCTTGTCAGTGTCACGATGTCGCGTTGCCGTCGTCGCGTTGCTGTTCTCGCTTTAACGTCACCGCCTCCAACTCACCATCGTCACCTCGCCGTCATCGCTTGCGGCCTGCATTGGCGCACGGTACTGCAGCGGGTGTGTTGTTTTGATGGGGCCGCAGGGCGCAGAGGGGCAGTGGCGTGGCCGGGGTCCCACGCGGGGCAGCGGCTTCGGTGATGTCAACGACGGCGGGTAGAAGCTGTGATAAATGTCAGCGCGTCGTAGATTGAATGAACGATACTCATGTATTTAGGGTCTGTGAGGGTTGTTGATCTGTGGCAGGCGCACGCTGTCAATGCATTAGTGGGGACGCAAAGGGCGGACGTTCGGACTTACGACCTTGGTGGATGACGCGATGACGCAACGAGTCTCTTCATGAATCAAGCCCGAGATACGCTTGACACCACCACGACGGGCAAGACGACGAATGGCAGGCTTGGTGATACCTAGACTATGTGTAAGGAAGCGACAAGGGGGGACAGAGCGACGCTCCCCACTGGGTATGGCATACCCTGAATGTTGTCACGGAGAATCCTGCGATGACGTTTAGCACCGCCACTGGGGCGGGACGGTAGCAGCAAGGGCGGTGTGGTCCGTTTATGAACCGTTAACTGTAAAAGTTATAAGAGGGAGTTGTCGAAGAATGTGGGAAACGCTTCCCACGCCTACGCAGCTTCCCAACGCCGAACGTGACTTCTCTAGTTTTATTTTTGAATTTTCAAGTTAACTTACCACGCCGCTTTACCTCTCCACTCCCTTTCCCCGCTGTAGCATTGACAATCACGATCTGCACAGGCACTGAAGGCCACACGTCCACGCAAAGGTGAAGACGACGGGCTACGTCAGGCACCTTCTTTGGTGCTGTCGTGCTCGCCGTCTCCTCGCTGCTGTGGAACATGCGATGACGATGACGCCTCGACCGCTAAGCGATCCCGACCGTGACGGTCCCGCCCGCGTATTATTATCCTGTCGGGAGTACTTCCATTCTTTCTCCAAGCCCCTCCTCCTCGCCAACACCATCGCCACAACTTTCCTCGGTCTCTAATTTAATCGCCTCTAGTTCATCGTCGTCTCCATCGATTTCGAGCTCCTGGGTGAGAGAGATTTGTTTCGACCCTAATACTTTTATGGGGTGCTGACTTCGCCCTATAAACCTCATACAGTTCGTCCACGTCGAGTACTACAACGACCTCACTGAATTCGACCAGCTCTTCGTCCACGACGACCAGCTTCGTCTACCTCGTCTATTCCCACCTCGTCTTCCACCCCGAATACCCCAGTTTAATACCTGACACTTAGCCGTCGTCCACCATCGGTAACTCAACGACTTTCGTCGATTCGGAATGATGAGGAGAACACAGGCGACGACGATGGCTCGTCGTGGTAGCCACGGCAACGCGGCGATGAACCGCGACGACCACTTCGTTGTGACCGCAACGACTCCGAGGTGACGACGACGACGACGGCAACCATGTCAATGCGGGGCGGCAAAGGCAGGGACGAAGACGACCGGTGCAACGACCCGACCACGATCGCGATCGCGATGACCGCAAGGAGACGACAACGAAGACGACCGCGATACGACGACAGCGGCGACGACTGCGACTACGACGACAATGTGGCGACGACCCGACAATGAGCAACTCGGCGACCACGATGCGGAAGGAGCGACGAAAAGCCTATGTCGAACAAGTAAGCCCACTTAGAATCGCTGCAACCCAACCTCTAACTCACGTCTCTTTGTGTAGCTTGAGCAGACCATGGCCAACCTCCAATCCGCACTCACGTTTTCTCTCCAGAACAAGTTGCCATGCCGCCATCACCGACCGTGCGCATCTGCCAGCTCGAACAAGAAGACTCCAACCTGCTCTGCGAGAACGGCAAACTGTGGCAGGCTGGTAGCGACCGCACATGCAAACTAGACGGCTGTCCCTATTGAACGAGTACCCATAACTGCAGCGACGACGAAGGTACGGAGTGGGCACGGTGATGGTACTTGAACGCTACTGTACTTGTAGCAACTTGCAGAAAGGTTATCCTATTCACGACGATAGGACGGCAGTGGCGACGATCCGACAACAACCGCAACGACTCGGACAACGACATCGACATTGGATCGCCACCCACGGATGGCTAGCACGCACCACTCACGCCACCAGTTCTCTCGCCTCCATCTCGTCTCTCACCTCGTACACACAGGCACACATTCTCTGTCTATGGGTTTCACGCGGGTGCGGGTGCTTGTGCTG
The DNA here is from genome assembly GCA_021525025.1 of Lactarius hengduanensis. Lineage (NCBI taxonomy): Eukaryota > Fungi > Basidiomycota > Agaricomycetes > Russulales > Russulaceae > Lactarius > Lactarius hengduanensis. Next base: position 6,831 of record JAKELI010000363.1, read on the forward strand.
GTAGATAGCTGTAGAACTTCTGTAAAATGTTTTAGAACAATTTTAGAATTTTTTTTAGAATTTTTGTGAGGTTCGGGGTTCAGGTTCGGGTTCAGCCACGTCTGAGCCCGAACCGGACCTGGACCGGACCGGACCTCGGAGAGGTTCGAGGTTCGGCCTGAGAGCCCGAACCGGACCCGGGTCCGGTTCAGGGTTCGGGAAAAAGGGTCTCCGAACCGGACCGGACCGGACCGCGGCAACCCTACTGCTATAGCACTAGTCACTGAGCTGTTCAAATAAGTTGGAAACTACTGATCAGATCACTTAGGGTTGGCAGAGGACCCCTTGGCTCCTGATCTGATCTAACTCCCTAAATATTTTCAAAATGTTATCTATTTTATTTCCTGAGATATCAGAACATCGGCTCAGCCCTGGCAGCAACACTAGATTGACTTAGAAAAAAATTGGTGTGGACCACGGGCGACTTCCGGGCGGAAGTTTAATTTGTGGCGTGGGGAAGTGCGCCACTTGGCCGATTCAGACGTAACTTGTTCGAACTCGAACCCACCCTTCCTCCCCTTCCTTCCTCGCCTTCAAGTTGCACCCATCCTCACAATCTCGCAGCCACAGCTGAGTAAATTTTTATATATATCCTTTACCTCTGATCGGGCGGTCGCAGGACACGTCATCAGACCACCTCGGCGCCCCCACCTCACCCGTATGCACTGCCGCCGTCTCGCGGCTCTTGTTCTAAGGTGAGCTGTTTGTTCTTTTTCTTTCTCATCCTCACGTTCTACCCAGGCGCAGCAACTCCGTCGTCACCTCAAAACCGCCGCACCCGCACCTGCCACCTCACCACCCCTTAAGACCCCGCCGTCTCGACGCGGCCGTCGTCCGCACCTCGACGTCGCTACGCCGCCGCCGCTTCGACACGGCTGCCACCCCCGCCTCCACCCAGCAACTCAGCGGTTGCCACGACGCGGCCGTCTCGTCACGACCCCTACCACCGCCTCGACCGCCTCGTCACGACCGCTATCACTACCTCGACCGCCACAACGCCGCCGCCGCCGCCACCTCGACAGCGCTAACCCGGCCCCGCCCCAACACAACGCCATTCCCACTCGTCACCACCTCGTCTGCGCCGCCACCCACCTCGGCGACGTCAACCGGCACCCCGGCCCCACCTCGACAGGCACGCGACGGCGCCACGTACACTGGCGCCGTGGCCGCTACTGCCACGTCGGCGCCGCTCAGATAAGTTCTCTATTTCTTTTTTCTTTTTGTCTTTCTCATCTCAACTGGTACAGGACTCTGCCACTGCCGCTGCCCCGACATGGTCGCCACCGCCACTCCGATCCGCTACGACCCCCACCAACACCGCACGCCTCAACCACGCCGACCGGCGCCGTCCCGACTCGGCCCTCACTGCCACGCCCTGCGTTCCACCACACGCCGGCCCGCCACGCGCGCCCCGCCACGGCGCCACTGCCACCTCAACACTATTGCCACTCCACCACCCTGTCGCTGCGGCATCTGGCTCCCATAGTGTATTGTTGTATTTGTAGTTGTGTATACTCATAAATATATATATTTAACCTTTATTCTGCATGAATATTGTCTGACTGAGAACTGACTATGAAATTATGGTAGACTACAGTAAGGCTATGGTAGTAGGCCTGGTACTACAGTAGAACTATGGTAGTAGGCCTTGTACTACAGTAGAACTACAGTAGCAGGCCTGGTACTACAGTAGAACTATGGTAGTAGGCCTGGTACTACAGTAGAACTGCAGTAGCAGGCCTGGTACTACAGTAGAACTATGGTAGTAGGCCTGGTACTACAGTAGAACTACAGTAGAACTACATACAACATAAACGTTGCTATGCTGCTACAGATGCTATGGAGCTACTGTAGCGCTACCGTAGCACTACATAGAGGATCATGGATTGCTGATGCGAGAGCGCCTTTATTGCCGCCTGATTGTCCACCCCTATGGCATACGTTTTGCTGCCTTTCCCTACCGACTTGATTAGCTGTAGGCCCAGGATTATTCCTACTAGTTCCGCTTCAAAGACCGTGTGTTCATCCGCTGAGCCGAGGTGGTAGTGGAGTTTGCCTGTTGTCTTGCCTCCGCGCGTCAGTATCGCCGCGGCTCCTACCTTCCCGTCGTGTGATGAGCCGTCTGTGTATATTTTCACATGCTCGGGAGCGTCTGCGTCTGTGTCTTTGGAACTGTTCCTGTCTTTGGGGATGTCGGTTCTGAAGGGGCGCTTGCTTAGCAACGCCGGATTCCTTCCTACCGCGGGGATTGTCTCAAAATTATCCGGGCTTGCCCTGTATCTTTCCGCTAGGTGGTGCAGTGGGGCTTTATGCCGTTTAATTCTGCATTTGGCGCATTTCCCGTATGGTTTTGTGAGCGGGTGGTTGGCTGGGAGGGTAGCAAGACGTAGTGCCGCTTGGCTACAGTGCTTGTCGATCTCTAAGGGGAGAGGAAGTATATTAGCGTGTGCATATAATGAATCAGATGGCGAAGTTCTCAGTCCTCCAACTATTGCCAACGCTCCTGCTCGTTGCGTGGCGGACAGCCGGTTTGTTGTATGCCTTCCTTTTCCAGTATGCCTGCGGGTTTTCCCTTCCGTGGGTGGTTGGCACCATACGTCTACTCTGTAAAGCGTCCTGGGTATCGCCACGCTGGTGTATATCTTTCTAGCCTGCTTCAGGGTCAGCCCCCATTCGATTCTTACCACGCGTCTAAGTTGTGCTGCCCAGTTGGCTCCCTTTTTGATCGCATACGCCTCCTGTTCCTTCCAACTGAGGTGTTGGTCTAGGAATACCCCGAGATATTTCGCGTTTTTAGATGGCTCAATGGTTGTCCCGTTCAGCTTTAGTGGCGGCCTTGTCACCTTCTTGTTGTGGTGCGCGAAGTCGATTAAGGCGAGCTTCGATAGCTCGAATTTTGAGTTGTGCATGTCGGCCCAGTTCATGGCGCCATGTTCCCTGGTCATCATGTCCGTTAGCATACTGTGTGTTTCCTCGAAAGTTTTAGAGGTTGCTATTAGGATCGCGTCATCTACGTAGGCTGCCGCCGATTCGTTTGGGGAGTTTGGTATGTCTAGTAGATCAGCGTTGTAGTACTGATAGAGTATCATCGATAACGGATCTCCTTGTCCGATTCCGTTGTTGATGCTTATGTTGCTCGATTGGTGGTCATCGAATTTGAGGCGCATTACCCTGCCTTTTAGCATACTTTCCACGAAGTTCACAATTTTGGACGGTACTCTCCTTTTCTTCAGGTTAGAGATCAATTTCTCGTTAACCGCGTTTGGGAACGCTCCCTCGATGTCCAGAAAGAGTACCGATGTGACTTGCTTCTTCCTCCAGGCGTCTTTGATTTTGTATACCAGGTATTGGATGGCGTCGCTGGTGGTGCATGCCGGTCTTCCACCGAAGTGAAGGGGAGGGAGAAGGGCGTATTTTTCCGTGTAGAAGGTCAATTGCTCCGCGACAATGGCCGTGAGTACTTTTCCCAGCGTGTTTAGGAGGGCGATAGGTCTGTACGCTTTTGGGACGTCATATCTCGGTTTGCCTGGCTTTCTTAAGACGACCGTGTCGAACTTTTTCCATGGTTCGTACTGCATGTTCTTGTTCATGATAGCCGTATAGATGTGCCATAACCTGTCCTCGAGGATGTCAGCGCATTTGGTCAGGACGATGTTTGGAATACCGTCTGGTCCTGGCGCCTTGTATGGCTTTAGTCTGGCGATGCTTCGTCTGATTTGGTCCCTCGTGATGGGGTCTGCTTTGCAGATGGGGTCTGCCAGGCATAGTGCGTCTTGGGAGTCTTCAACTTGCGGTCTGCTAGGGAAGAACATCTTCGCTAGTATTTCGCCTTTCTCCTCGTTTGAGCTTGCCGTGCAGTGTTCTCCGCCCTCGTTGAACTGGAGGTCTGGGATCCGTGACTTACCGCAATCTCCTGGGGGGCTGGTTATGTACTTGTGTGCCGTCCATAGGTCTGGGTCGGTCGCTTTTTCGAGCCAGTCTCTCCAGTGATTCTTCTTGGCGTGCTCCAACTCCCTGCTGAATTTGCGTCTGGCCTCCCGGAATTTCTCGTGGAAGGGGTTTACGTCTAGGTGTCGCAACTCACATGCTTTCCTTCGCGTTTGAAGCATGTTCTGCCTCATCTCGGTGAGTTCCCTGGTCCACCATCTTTTGGCCATTGGGCCTATTATGGCGCATGGTACTTTCTCCTTGATTGTTTCCTGCAAGACGCGCGTGAGTCTCTCGCATGTCTGGTTGAGCGTTACCTGGTTTTGGATGGGGTTCGGAACGCCCCATTCCGCCATTTTCGCTTCCAGCGTCTTCCTAAAGGCAGTCCAGTCGACATCCCTGAAGTTTCTGGTCGCCTTTGGCGGCGCCAGATCAATTCCCAATTCTAGCGTAGTTATTATCGGGAAGTGGTCAGTATTAAGCCCTTGTTTTTCCGGCATCGCTTCGCATTGTGTGATAGCTTCCAGCGTGTGCTCCGTGCTGAAGACTTGGTCAAGTCTCGACCACCGTTTTGTGACATTGTGCTCGTGGGTCGGGATGCCGCTGGGGAGTGCCAGGTCCATCCCCAGGTCAGCTATCGCCTGTATCAGTAATTCCGCGTTTTCGGTGGCCTCACGCGTAAATAGTTGATTGTTGTCCAGCGTGTCCCAGCACGGGTGGTGTCTGTTGAAGTCCCCTAACCATAGCAGGTGGCGCATGTGCTGCGTGTCGGCGCTGCCTAGGATCTCCGTGATGTGCTTCCTATGGTATTCGGTAAGCGTCTTCACGGTGTCATTGTGCTTACAGTCGTTATATATATTAAAGATTGTTGCTTTGCCCCATGTGCCCTTGATTCTGATCCCTGTTACGTCGCCGGATGGGAATTCCAGTTGTTCCCACCCGTCGGTGAGGATATTATCTCTGATCAAGATTACGGATCTGGTTTTGAACGGTTCTTTCGCATGCGTGCTGGGGTAGATCGTTTTCCAAGCGTTGCTTGCGACCGTATTTCCGAAGGGGTTGATCGATGGTTCCTGTAGGGCTACTATGTCAATTCTGTCATCTGCTAGTTTGCCACTACTTATCAAATCGTGCTGGCAGGTGCGCGATTTGTTGATGTTTTGTTGCCAGATTTTGAGGGTAGTTTTTCTCTGCGCTATGTTTGTTGCGTTGTTACTCATTCTTCGAGGTGAGCGGTGTTGAGGTGCGCGTATTCATCTTCCGAAGCGATGTCCGATTGGCCATCGCGCATGGTGTTTGCAGCCCGCGAGTTTGGTCTGAAGCCTGCTGCGGTGAAGAAGTCCTTGAAGTCGTTCTGTGCGTCGCCTCCGTTTCTCCTTTTGGGTCCCTTCTTTTTGCCTACTATCGGCCTAGTTGGGAGCTGTCTTGTGTCTTGTGACGGCGGTGGGAGGCTGGCGACCGCGAGCTTTACAGGGAACTTCTCATCGTAGCTCAGCTTTTGCGGGCGTGCGTGCATGGTCCAGTCTTCTTCTGTGGGAAAGTATGTCAGCGCGTTTTCGGGATGATTTTCGTCCATTCTCTCCGATCTGCGAATGAACTCTGGGCAATCTCTGTCCCAGCTTGCGTGCGTGTTTGTCTGACATGAGACGCAGTATCTCTTGCTGCTGTCTGGGCAAACATTTGTCCTGTGGTCCTCTCCGCAGTTGCCGCACGCATCCTTATCAGCAGAGCAGTCAGTCGCGAAGTGCCCCCATCTCCTGCATTTCATGCACTGCTTGGGTTCCGCTTTGAGCTTTCTGGGGTACGCCTTTACCCCACAGATGTATATTCCATCTCTAATTAGGATGTTAGCGTCCTCCGGGTTATTTATCGCGAGGGTCATGTGTGCGAATTTTTGCCCGGGCGCTCTTCTGTAGATCGGTTTGATCCACTTCGCTTTTTGTAGGCTTTCGTGGCTGATGTTGTTTTTCTCCTCGATCTCTCGCAGGTACTCACTGTTTTCCGGGTCAAAGATGATTGGTACTCTTGGTACCAGTATCTGGAACGCCCTTCCTTTGACCGTTGCGGAGCTGTCGATTTTTGGGAGCAGGTCTAGTTCTATATGCAGTTGTCTGAACCACTCAGCTGTCTCTTTTGTTTTGAACTGCAGGATTATGCCTCCGTTACGGAGCTTGTGCACTTCCTGGACCTCCGCGTTTTCCGGGGGGGTCTCCGCGCCTTCCGTGATTATTTTGTTGAGCTTGTTTTTCATTTCGTCAAGGCTCGCGTTCGTGATGTCTTTGTTGAAGATATCGACGAGGACCTGCCTCGATTTTCTGTCGAGGTCTCTGACGACTCTGGGATCTGCCATCGTTGTTCCTGTGGCTGTTCTTCCCATTGCAGGTGCGGGTCTTGCTGCTGGGGCTGACAGCAGGGCCTCTTTGTATGAGCTTACGGTAGTCGTGAGCTTGTCCGAGGTGTCTGTTACCGTTGTGAGGTTGACATTCACCCTCTCTAGGGCTACATGTATGGCCTCCGCCGACTTTTCCAGCTTTTTGGAGGTGTTCTGCATCTCGCTCTGGTTAGCCAAAGATGCTTCGATGCAATCACTTATCTTCTCCAACCCCCTGCTTACTGCAGATTCTAGCTTGTCATTTATCCTCTGCACTATGGTCTCCGCGGCTTGGCTGTATTCCTGTCCTTTGTCCGCGGCTAGTGTTGCTACACATGCCGTGATGGACAATATTACTCTTTGCAAGTCCGGGGAGAGCTTGCTGTTGTATTTCATGTACATCAGCTTAAGCGTAGAGTGCACCGACTTAGCTGTAATGTCCTCGTCCTTCCGTAGCAACCCCTCCTTCTCCAAGAGGGCTCTGGGTTCTTGGGGGGATGCTGTTCTGGTTTTCTTGTGCTCTGCCTGGGCGTTGCTGCTGCTTGACGCCTGAGTGAGCGCTGATGAGCGTAGGTTCCGCTTTTGGCCGGGGCCGGCGTTCTCCGTCTGCTCGTTGTTGGTCTCCATAACAGCTATGAGCTGGATTTTTTATTACTATTATGGGGGGGTTTTCGTTTGTGTATGAGTCTAGTGTGTATGTAGAGTACTCTAGTATACCACACCGTCTGGGTCACTGTGACGTGGCCGGGATGGTGGTGGTTACCAAGAAAGGAAGGTCCAGTGTATGTGAATTGTTTCAGGTTCAGTTATGCGGAGTAGCTCAGCTGTTTGCGTTATAACTTCGACTTCCGGTTCCTCCTCGTCTTCGTCGGTTTCTGTCTGATCGTCTTCTCCGCTTGTTTCTGACGGTGCGAGCGTCCTTGGTTCTGACGTACTTGGTTCCTCTTCTGGTTGTCCGTCGATACGTCCCCACTGTTCGCGATTTGGCAGTCCTCTTGTATCGATATCACAGTTGTAGTTTCTTCCGGCTGGTCTTACTGCGTCCCACCTGTTGTCAATCGGGTTCCACACAATTTCCACCCAACAGAGGTTTTCGAAGTTGAATTCGACGGGGCGGTATCGAGTAGTGTTCGAAAGTCCAGTCCCATGAACCGGAAAAAAACTGGGACCGGACCGGACCGCAACTGGTTGCAACCGGACCTGCGGTTGCGGTCCTACCAATTTTGGAGTGGCACCGGTTGCGGTTCACCGGGATTCGACGGATTGGTGAACCGCCATTGGACCGGTTGGGGCCGGTTTCAACCGGTCTTTGGCAGCGTGTTTTCAGTGTGTTTTCCCTGCGTTTTCCCTCTGCAAAAGTTAGATATCAACAACTCCCACTGGCCACTGCAGTCTCATAATGGCTTCAAGTTGTAGCCTACTAGTTGTAGGCCGTTCTGTGCATCGTGCCTGTGCCACATTTGTCCGTCACCACCTCGTTCCCACGGCGTTGCACCAGCACCTCTCCATCGCTCTCTCCATCCAGACACACTCTCCATCACTTGTCATTTGCTCGACACCACGTTGCAATGGATGCCGACCGTGGTAGCCTTGCAAACGGCTCCAAGGCACCTGAAGACATGATGCGCATTCCCGCGCCTCGTGCATCCATTGTTTGTCCTCATTCAATCGTCTCTGTTCCGTCTCAATTGACTCTCATTTTTCTCCTCTCTCCGGCCCCTGCAGAAACCCCTTCGCCTTCAAACGTCGACGGTGGGCACCTCCCCGACGCAGTCCTGAGAGGTACGTGACCCATCAACCACGGCGGTGGTAACGAAGGTGTCCTCGAGCAGCCCGCGGCTCTTACCACCACGGCGACAGTATTACCATTGGTTCTAACGAATCACCCCAGCCCCAGCTGCAACGACAACAAGGGCGGCGGCAATGGCAGGCAGGCAACCCATGCAGTTCCGAGCTGTGTGCGTTGCTGACTATGACTCAGATGACCCTCCCGACGATTGCGGCCACAAGTTTGACGACCATCACAACAACAACGAGAATTGTGACAACGGCAACTGACGGCCGCGATGGGGCAGTCGGCGAACCCAGCCCCAAGCCGGACACTTTTATACCTTTTTCTTTCTCACTGACTACATCTACACCGGTACACGACCACCCCTTTGCCACCACGACCAACACCGACAACGCCGACTGCGACGACACCGACCATGACTCTGACAACACCAACACCAACAACGCCGACGGCAACAACACCGACAACGCCGACTGCAACGACGCCAACACCAACCAATCCCACCACGTCGACGCTATGACTCGGACCACCGTCAATCCCACCAACACCAACAATACCAACTGCGACGACGCCAACACCGACCAACGCCAACTGCGACGAACTGTAACGACGCCAATGCCGACCAACGCCGATGACACTGACTGAACAACGCCGACACCGACACCAATACCAATACCGGCACCGACAATCACGTCGCCGATCACGACGACGACTGCAGCAAGCAGATCTACAGGAGCGCGCATGGGACAAAGAAGACGAGGTCCATGTGTTTGAGTCAGACATAGAATAAGCTAGTTAGTAGTTACAATACTTGTTACAGTAGCACTCTTAATACATAGTCATAACCCCGGTTGCAGTCGGTCTTTGGCCAGTTGCAACCGGCTCAGCATGGACCAGTTTAGACCGCATGGACCGGTCTTTTAAGATTTCGGCAACCGGGTGGGACCGACTCTTGTCGGCTTGGTCCGGTTTTGGGCTCAGAGGATGAACCGATGGATCGGTTGCAGTCCCGGTCCTTCCAAATTAGGCAAAAAAACCGGACCGGACCGGACTTTCAATCACTAGTATCGAGTGGGTCCTGACGCGAAGTTGACGAAGTATCCGGTGTCTCCTCGGTATTCTCTCCACTGAGCTGCTCCTAGGAATTGTACTGGTACATTGCGATCTCCTCGTCGTTCTGAGGAGTAGGTTTGGAAGTTGGTCCAACAATCTCGAGTCGTGAACGCCACGGTGAAAGGATCTTGGTCTTAATGTAACACTGCCACTGGCGTTAGTCCGACTTGGACTTCGAAAGGGCATAGACGACTTAGTGAGTTTGATGCTTGTTTCTGAGATACACGGCCTTCGCGTGGCACGTGATCGGTATAGGCACTGGGGCTAACTCCACCAGGCGCAGCAGGCGTTCTCGACTTGCTCGGCTTGAGTCAAGCGAGTGAAAGGAGTTGGCACACGTAAAGGATAGGAATGAAGTGGCTTTTGAAGAAGACCAAGATGGCGATCCTTGGTCTTCGCTGCGTACTACTTATACATGTGAGAGGCGGCTTTCAAGCTCCTCTTTGAACCAAGACGTCGAGTAGCGTAAGTAGCTCGAACCCTAATACGACTACTACTAGTAATGAGTCATAGCATCACCACAAACATGTGATACTATGGCTGACTGATACGAAAGTCCATGACTGATTACAGCTTACTCAGGAAGTCATCACCGTATAGTAAGCGTCCACAAGCCGCACCGTGACACTCAGGCCACTTATCAACAAGCCCTCCTCTTCGTCAATGGTTGATTGGGAGACTTGCGCAAACTTGGGGGACTTGGAAATGAGATCTGTGCAATGAGTATTCGGTAACATCATTCCGGGTCCAGAATTTGTGACATACCGTCCTTGCGCTTCGACTCTGGTAAGGCGAGCCCGTTGTTGCTAATGATCTAGTCCTGGAGCTCCGAGGCTTGAAGGGTCCTGAGTGACGCAGCATCTGCGCAAGCACCCTAGAGGTTATGGGTGAACTGGAGTTCACGATCAAAGGCCAACTCACCTCATCTAATGCCACTAAAGCTGGTAGGGTCGGTTCCCATGTGGACCTCGGATATGTTGCTTGCAGTGACAACGTCTGTGATAGGGGCGGACCGTTTGATCTTGATCCCAAGTGTTGGGGGAGAGACGGCGACAGTCGCGATAGTAAGGGGTGTAGAAATTGTTGGGACGCGAGGACGAATGGTTCTCTAGAAAAATTTGTGTTTAAAACCTGGAGAAGGTGTGAACACATACCAGCGCCAACCCAGCGATTCTCAAGACATTTTCAAAGTAGACGTTGTCCTCGGAGTTCCTGCATCCGTGCACATCAACCACGCTTCCTGGCATGTCTTGATGGTGGCTGCCACTAGTTTGAAGGCAGTGACAACACTGCCGATATCCTGCCAGCTGGTTAGCGAGGACGACAAGCTGGCACCACCTGCCGTGAACTTGATGTCCCCAACTTTGACACGCGCCCTCATCAATGTCTGATGAATCCGGGTCGGTGAATTGAGATCGCTTGAGGAGCGTCGACGGAGTCTTGGAGATCGGTGGGGGGCTTACGCGGAGCACAACGTTGAGCCCGACATATCACCTGAGGTCAGTGCCAACAGTCGAGCGTTGTCCAGAAGAGCCGACTGGATGTTGAACGTTGACCTCCTAGCATGCGTCGGGTGTCCATGTCCGCTCCATGTTTGTTGTCTGACTGCCCAACGACTCTCGTCAACAATGTCTGCGACCTCCGGACCGCGCGGCGACAGACTCTGACTACCGACCTCTAACGGGACATGTGACTCCGATATCAAGAGTCACGATGTTACTGAGTCACAATGTAACGACATCGGGTCTCGTGTCGGATATTTTCACATTGAATATATTTGAATAATATTGAAAATATTTTTCACAATATCTTTAAGATAGATTATCCATACTCATTGTCAATTACTTTGATGGGCACTCATATGATTGGATTCATTGTGAATGTAATTAGTGTGTATCAAGTACTTTCATCCTAAACTCATTGCTGACTATATTGTGAATGTAATCATGATGTTTTGTGCACTTATTTTTGAAACACTTTTGGAATATTTTTTCTATTAAATTAGCATGAAAGCCACCTTAACATCTTAAAATGCCCACAGTGTAAGTCGATCTTTCTTTTTTGGAATGATGTAATAACTTTTATTGGTAATGAGTAACAGCAACAAATATTGTAAAAAATAGACTAAGTCGATTATCTATTGGGAGGGATAGTACAGTGGGTAATAAGGTGTATTGAATCCAGGATATGGAAATGGCTGTGACAAAAATGGAGAGGGGTAGTAAGGCAGGGGATAGTGATGGGAAAGTTCGGTTCAGTTCGGTTCTTTGGACCTTTTTGCCGAACCCCGAACCGGACTCTTGGTTCGGTTCGGGGTGTTTGGCCGAACCCCCGAACTGAACCCTCAGTTCAGGTTCACATCAGTTCAGTTCGGTTCAGGGAGCGTCTGAACGCCGAACCGAACGCTATTGAGCAAAAATGAGGGACGTGGCTTACGTAATCAAACCAAACGTGCAGAGTCACCAGGTAATGTACCACAAAAGACGTAGATTAACACTTTTGGGGTATAGTTTGAAAGAACATTCAATTCACATGGTTTCTAAAGCCTATGTATGACCCTACAGAAGGTAAATATGTCCTCATCATCGCCATTACTACAGTCACCGCCGTCATCGAGCCACCATTGTCAGTTGCAGCCGCCGTCGTGTTGTCGCATCACTGTAGTTGCTACTGCAGTCATCGTGGTCCGTTGTTGGCAGTGTCGAGTCATGCGTCGGTAGCATGCCCGTGACATTGTGGCGGTCTTCGAGTCGCAGTCGTGGTTGGCGCAGCTCGTCGCCGATATCATGGACGCGTTCCCGCGCTCGCGATGCTCATGTGGTCATGGTCCGTTATCGTTATTGGCGGTGCGTGCGACTCGGGGCTGCCTGCTGCTGCCGCTGCCATCGTCGTCGTCATGCTAGGGGTTGCGGGTAGCTCGGAGCTTAAGTGAGTAGAGTACCTCTGCTATAGTTGGTCTGACACTCACGTAGCTCTGGTGAGGTCAGCAGCGAAGGCCCGGAAAAGGCAACGCAGCTCGGAGTTGGGTCTGCATCGGCACCTTGTCCTGTGTTGTCGTCGTCGTTAACGCCGCACCAGAAGATGGGCTTGGGGCACGGGTTCCCGCAGTCGTCGCTGCCCCCGCCGTCATCGTCAAAGCCGTCGTCTGCACCACGAATCTGTGTGAACGCCGTAAGCTGCCGGTCAAGTGTACGGGGGTTCACGCGTTCACGCGGGACTGTCCATGCCAGTTCCACTCAACCTCGGTCCGTCGCATGCAAGTTAAGCGGAGTCCACACGATCTCGGCATCAAAGTCTGGCTCTGTTGCATGGAGCTGGAGCCTCATCCCGTCACCCTATGAGGACTGCCCCTGCGGCGCACAGACGCAACACGTGAGGCGGGGGAGAACACGAGCTACGCGAAAAAGTCAAGGATGAGCGTCTGCAGCCTGATGCGTGAGGAGACGTCACCTAAGTTTGTGCTACCGCCGTGGAAGGAAAGGAAATCGAAGTGGGGAGGGTAATTTGAGGTCGCGGCGACAGAGCTGGTACAGTGGTGGCGCCGTTGAGGTGGCTGCGGCCGTGGCGGTCGAGATGGCTCGCATGCGCGAGGGGAGATGGCCATTACCGTCCCGCACCGACTAGAGACGAAAGGAAAAAAAAAAAAAAACGACAGAGGAATAAGATGTTGTATTGTACACATACCTGAGAGCATCACTTGACCGGGAAATTGGAGAAGGCGGCGTAAAGGAGTGGAGCTTGAATCGGGGGAGGGCGGCATGTATCGTGTGCACACGAGAGCGTCCAACCGACGGGCAGTTGGGGAAGGTGATGGTGCGTAAGTATGATGCGCCAAAGCTGCATCATGTGTGCGATGAGGCACTCCAGGTGGAAGTCGGCGATGTTTGGGAGCTCGCGGCCCCTGGCTCTGGTTATCGATGGGATGGTCTTGAACATTTGAACGTTGAACTGATCTGGGTGAATAGGGGAAAGTGGTAAGGAGCCAAACTACACTGTCGTCAGTTGTTGTTATGATAGAAGGACCGCGTTCGCATCACGACACCACCACTACTCAAAGTCTCACGCTCCATGAAAATTTGATCTGACTTGCGAATTTGCTTTCACACTTTTGGAATGGGCCAAGTAATTCAATCAGTGGTTTCAATCGTTTTTGAGTATTCGTAAAATTTCCAGACTCCCAATCAACGGTTCAGTTCACGTCCAAACACGTTCAAACGCGTTCTTAAATTTCGGGATTTTGCCGAACCCCGAACCGGACCATCGGTCCGGTTCGGGTCAAATAGCCAAACCCGAACCCCGAACCAGGGTTCGGTTCAGCTAGGTTCGGGTTCGAACTGAAGTTCAGAACTGAACTTTCCCATCACTAGCAGGGGAGGAGGCAGGGGAGGCAATGTTGATAAGTGACCCACGCGCACTTAGCGGCTCTAAATGGACATATCAGATATGGACTGCTATAGATTAGATTACATGTATGATCATTACAATCTCGGACTTTTCCTTATCTATGACATCACTGTACAATGACATCATATGGACTACACTGGACTTGTTATTGTACTACACTTTAGGATTCTCTTCTGTTATATCCTTATTGTGATGTCACTATGATATCATCTTTGTCTAGACATTCCATTGTACTTATTGTCTAAGTACATTCCCTTTGTTTCTGACCCACCATTGTTCCGGGTCTTATTGTATGACGCCCTTTGTTGTGGTCCCATTGTCCCACTGCGTCATTGTTCTCTGTAGTATAAGTAGTGCACATTGTACGTCCTGATACCACAGTTCCTCACTCTGTGTTATCAGACACCCTTACTGCTTCCACTGCAAGATCTCTGCTTCCCTGTGCCTCACGTATCTCACCACAGTATCTCTTGATTCACTGTGAGTATGTGTTTCCTACCCTGCTGTTCATCAGGCAAGGACCCGGGCGCATGCACGTACGGAAATGGCAGATGGGAGGGGAGGGACATTGGAGGGTGTGGTCTGGCAGATCTTGGAGCTGGCTGTGACAGAGGGAGAAGGGGAGGGCCACACTTGGGCGCGCGTGGCGACAGACGAGGAGGGAGAGACACAGGGGGATCCAGGGGGCTCGCTGGCTTTGCAGCACATGTTCGTGCATTTGCAGTGGCCGAGTGTGCATCTGGTCTTGCACGTTTGCCAGATAGTTCTCCAGCCCCATAAGGGTCCACGTCCTTGCGATTGCGTTTACGATTGATCTCGCCAATGAGCTCAGCTGTGCGCGCGCTGTCGACCTTACCGTGGCTCTTGTTGCCCCGCCTGATGCCCATCCACTCTGCTGTCTCTGTCCAAGAGTGCTGGTTCGGAGCAATCTGCTCTTTTTCAGGGAGCTGGGGGTTGTTGCCAGTCGTCGACGCCGAGACGATCACCACAGCAAGATGTGAGTGAATCGAACGCAGTGACTTGACTGTATTTGAAACGGCCTCGGGGTTTGGCGTTTGCATAAGCAAGTCCTGAGACAACACAATGATCTCGTTAGTGACGGAAATTAAAGACACCGTGTTCACGATGTTTCCGCCTTCGGTAGTGCGTGACACCGGCGAGATCGGATTTGGTTGATTTGGCTGAGAGTTGGAGTCGATGGGGGCTGGGGGCTCAACTTTCCCAAAGTAATGCTGAGCGGACGTGATGTGCTTGCAAAACTCAATACGAGGGATATCCTGACAAGTGCACTTAGTTTTGAGTAGATCAACCTCATATTTTGTTTCTTGATTTGAGGAGCACACTTGAAAGCGCATGTCTTCAACCTGTGTGATGTGGTCTTGTAATATTTCGGGGGCACACGTCAGGATTTCCCGCCACCACCGCTGCGCCAAGTCGCCTTTTCGGTCTATCACCAATTGCCGCTTGATGCGATCCTCAGCATCCGGCACCACCTCATTGACTAACAAGTGAATGAGATGGTCTATCCGGCGATTGCACTTCCCATCAAGCCATTTAGATTTGAGCACATGATGGTACCTTGATTTTCATTAGTAATTGAATAAGCGGAAAATCAATAATTACATATGCTTCCAGCAACATGTTTGTATCGCCCTCTTCAAAGATCGTCCGGTCCTGGCGATAGACTGCAGACCACATTTCCTTGACAGACACCCATTCCCGGGCTAGATATTGGGTAATGCTCTTGGGAACGGATTCGTCGCTCTGGATATCTTCCCACATAGACTCAAATTGATATTTGTCAGGGGTCCGGACCCATTTTTGGATCAGGTCCCACAGTTCCTTGAATTCAGTAACAACAAAATGGGTCCATATGGCCCGGAGCACATGCCACCAGCAGTAGAACACGCGGGAAGTCAGGTATGTGTCACGAATTGTGTTGACTTGTGCTTGATCTCGATCTGTCATAAAGATCGATGGCGAAACATCCAGACTTTGAGATTTGATGAGATTAGTAAAATATTTGATTGTTGCCTGGGTCCCATTGGAGGACAACATCCAGGCAACAGGAACACCTGATGGAATCTATAGCCACAGTACTGGGAAAGCTCGAGAAGCATGCACCATGTGGTCCATGTCCCCAACGATCCCGCGCCATAATTGTAAATAACAATATTCCCTTGTATTGCGTGACATTGTGCATTGCATCCATGCCGAGGAACGCGTTCCCGAGATCTCGGAACGATTCCAATTGAAACTTCATTTGGATGCAGAACGCAAAAAGATCAAGCGCGAGACCAGAACCTTCAGGGGGTGAATCTTGCTTATCCTTGTAGAATATGAAATGTCCCTCGGCACGTAAGTTGTCCGCATAAATTCGGGTAGAATTTGCATCATTCAGATCGAACTGAATTACTTCTCGATCGATCCCCTTCCTCAGCCGGGCTATCTCGCCCAATGTAATATAATGGTCCCTCTCATCTTCACTGAACTGGGCATGCGTCCGCTTTTTCTGCGTTCGTGAGTAAATACAAAACACTCCCCACGCAAACTATTTTGAGGACTCACTATTTCTCTGTCTGTCAATCCCAATCTAATCAAGCCTGCAATCTGCTCCACATCACCTGGTCCTCCAGAAAATTGGAATGCTATTATAACTAGTTGTAATATAGGTGTGCCAGTTGTATTTAATTTATATATATTACAACATATTTTTGGTGATTACAACCAAATTACAACTAGTTATAATAGCATTCCAATTTTCAACCGTCAGATCATGTACATCACCTGGTCCCCCAGAAAATTGGAATGCTATTATAACTAGTTGTAATTTGGTTGTAATCACCAAAAATATGTTGTAATATATATAAATTAAATACAACTGGCACACCTATATTACAACTAGTTATAATAGCATTCCAATTTTCTGGGGGACCAGGTGATGGCCAGCGTTGGAATGCATATCCGGACATATTTGAGGTTGTCCTTGCCAGTGGGGTGGGAGTGATCAGGGGAGTATTTGCCAACCACAGTAGTAGTGAAGGGGTACATCTTGATTCGCACATGGCAGGGGCAGCCACCCTCAATGCGCTTACTGTCCCTGGTTTCCCAGTTAGTTTTCTTCTCATATTTTTTGGTGCCACCGGTTCCTTGGCGTGCGCAGACGAAAAGCCGTGATTCGCTGAATAGCGCGTTCTGATTAGCACTTGCACGCGATCCCCTCGTTTGGGTAATGCGGAGCTTGATGCTGTGAGCCCGTTGCTCGTGCTCGCGCCACTTATGGAAGTCTTCTGGTGATTCCCATTCAAGATTGTAGCCATGCTCCCGATCCCATCATCTGTAATTGCAGTAGGTGTTCAGAGCTGTTCGGAGCTGTTCAGAGTGTCCTTGAACGGCTCCGAACAGCTCTGAACACCTACTGCAATTACAGATGATGTAATGCTCCTGCGCTGTCATGAGGTCGTAGGATCAATCGGGTTCTGGCACCTGGATCGGCGGTGGGCTCTCGCGCCTGTGATGGGACTGGTGTTGGCAGGTGGATCTGCGTCCGGGATGAAGGGCACTTCGAAAATAAACTCGGACATGGCTGGGGGGTGTAGTAGCAATGCAGTACTGTCGCATCTTTCACGCATGCTTTCGTGGTGGCATGTTCTGTGGCCCTGTGGAATGTGGAATGTGGCCTGTAAATCTGATTGTATTATCCATGGGGAGTGGCGCGCGTCTGGCTACACAACAGGGGGGATTGAAGCTACTGGCATTGAGAATAATACATGATACACTACTATTACTGTACATCGACAAAGCGCGCGTGATGGGTGAGAGGGGGGAAAAGTTGCAGAGGAGGTGAGGGAGCGAGGCCGGGGAGCGCTGAAACGCACGATCAGCACTTGTGGCGTCGGGTGCGTGCGGGCGGTGGGGAGTGATGCTGGGGAGCATACATCGGGCTACTTGCTAGAGCCCTGCATCACGTCGGGTGTACGGAATGGTGCGCGTGGGCGGTGGGGAGCGATGCCGGGGAGCACCTGAAACATACATTGGGCTGCTTGCTAGAGCCCCGCATCATCGTCGGTGTAAGTGAATTTTGAATTTTCCGGATTTGATCGTGACGACATACCTAGATGTTGCGCCCCTGCACGCTGTGGCCCTCCCCAGGCGAGCTCGGTTGACGCCCTCGTCACGCGCCACTGACACGAGGAATGGCTCGATGAACCCTTTCAACACAAGCTGCATGTCTGGCATGCGACACACAGCTCGTGTTGAAAGACCACCCTGAGCACTGCACTGTTGTAGAGGCTGGGGACGTGTAGGGCCAGTTGCGCTCTTCATGCTGCATGAATCAGCGGGAATGGGGGGGAATGGCAAAGCATTGGGCCACACGGCCGAAATGGGTGATCATGTGCCCGTGCCACATTTCATTCATAGGGTTATGGTTGACTAGAAATTCGGAGGGCCCTTCGGGCCCTCCTCACTTCTATTGTCGCACTTTATGTCTATGTTTAATTCATAAGAAGTCACCTTATTACCTTACACAAAAACATCAGAGTACAGTAAACTACACAAAGCTTTTTTTTCTCAGACAGACAGCAAATCAGCAACAACTTGCCGTAATGAGCCTTGACTACCTCAACAAAGTCGTATGTCCCTGGGAAATGATATGGTTTATTCAAGAAAATCAGTCATCTTTGACTTGATCTTTGATAACATGTCAATCATGACACCAAAAACCATTGTCTTCCAGTATTTTCTACCGCTGATACGACCACACTCTCCCTGGCCAATGAAATTGCGATTTTTACAATTTATAGATGCCCCCACACTCACCCATGCTTCCCTGCACTTTCCCGCATTTCTCTGCGCTCACCACGCTCTGTACGCTTTCTAAGCGCCGCATTCCCGCGCCACTGTCAGGCTGTGCACACTCAGCTTCCCAAGTTCCCACTCAAGTTCCCACTCATTCCGGACAGCTTCCTACAACTTAGCCCACATTCCCTGGTATATACTTCATGTAATTACAACTACAACAAAGTCGAGTAATAGTAGACTCCCCCCCTTTAGACTTCAGACTTTGGAGCTCAGTGAGGCACATCCCTTGCGTTCCCCAGCGCGCCGCACTCGCGCGCGGCCTTAGAAACTCAAACTCGTCGCATTCCCGACCCAGGCGGCCACCTCTACGAAGTTTCGCGCCGCGCCGAAGTGTGCGCGACTGTTTCCGATCACTTGCAACCACCCGACCCACAAGCCATGTGTAGCCTCTCCCGACCTCGCCGCACTCGCGCGCGGCTTTCACCCTTCGACACCGACGCGTCTGCGATTGCCGCGGACCTATATACGAAAGCTGGCGCTCCGCGGAGACCTGCGCGACGTCTTGTGACGCTTCGCCCCACAAACCCTGCTCATCTTAGATGTGTTCCCCAGCAATCACGGATGTGGGTCGCCGCCCGATGCGCTTGAATGATGTCTCGCAAGTTCACACACATGTCCACATCACCAGGACCAATTTGTAATGAACTGACAGTTGGTTGTGGTTGTGGTGCCGTTGATTGGTTATCGGGCAAGAACGTCAGGTGATACAAATCTTCCCTACGCAGATCACGGGGACATTTAAAATAGTGATTCGAATGCCGAGTCCGATGTGGCAAAACACCGTTGAGAAAAGGGTATACAAGTAAAGAAAACAGTTTCGCTGAGAGCCCAAAGTTGACGACATGTACGAGCATGCAGAGGTGAACGGTCACAGACCAATTTTGAAAAATGTCGCCTTGCCAAATAGAGACGCAAGAGCACATTAAGTAGCGTTCATTCTCCGTTCACTCCGAAGACAAACATTTCTCTTTAATATATAGTAGGTGATAGTATTCTTTATTTGTTATTATTTACGGCAAAATGATACCTTAGTAATTACAGTAATTATCTACAAGTGATTTGCCGTTTTTCGTTTTTAGTCAGAGCTACAAAAAAGTTCGCACGGCCATGGGAAGGTATGTGGAATTACAAAGACTGCCCAAAACCAGACCAAGCTGACAAGAGTCGGTCCCACCCGGTTGCCGGATTTTCAAAAGACTGGTCTTTGTGGTCTAAACCAGCTCATCCTGGGTCGGTTGCAACCGGCCAAAGACCGACTGCAACCATCAAAAAAAACAAAAAAAACCATCATATATTACATTGAACTATACTACTGGTAGTTTACAATCATGGTAACTATTCTACTACTACTACTGTATGGAATATATAATGGTCCTCGTCCTCTTCGCAACAAAGAGGAAACACGTCGCAAAAATTGTCCGATTGTCGGCTTGAGTTGGCATCGTCAAGGGGGTCATGGTTGTTGTCGACATCGCGCCGACAGCCATTGATGCATCGTTGTCGTCGTCATGGATGTCCGCGTCGATATATTGTTCTTGAGGAAGTTGAGGCTGATGTGTTGATATTGCAGCTGCTGGTGTGTTGCCATTGTCGACGTGTTGTTGTTGCAGCTGTTGATGTGTCGCTGTCTTGATTGTCGTCGTGTTGTTGGGGCCATTGTCATGGTAGTCGGTGTGTTGATGGGCAGGTGTTGATATGCCGCTGTTGTCGATGTGTCGCGGTTGTGGGTGTCAAGTGTCGTCGTCGTAGAACTTGTGGTTGTTGGCATATTGTTGTTGCAAGTTGTAGTTGTCGGTGTGTCAACGTTGCGGCTGATGTGTCGTCATCGATGTTGGAACGACTGTGGTCGGTGGTCAGTGTTGGCGTGGTGTTGAGGCCGGTCCAGCCTGGTGTTGGTGTCGATACTGCAGGTGGTGCGGCGGGTGTCGAAACCGGTGTGGTTGTACACGCATACTTACTTCGTCATTGTCGATGCTGGTCGTCGGGTGGTTGTTGTTGTAAAGACCGGTTGGGACCGGTCCCAACCGGCCCTGTGCTGGTTCACCCAAATGCCAAATTTGGATGAACCACAACCGGTAAAACTCTCAGGCCGGATGAACCGCAACTGAAGGTCCAGTTGCCATCAGTTGCAGTCCAGTCCGGTCCCGGTTTTTTTCTGGTCCATAGGACTGGACTTTCGAACACTAGGCCTGATCGTGACCCCTTCAATCACGCGAGGTGGTCGTGGGATAGAGTAAAGGGGTTTGTAATATTGTGGCATACCCTTCCCATCTGTACCCAAGACAATGGGTTGTTCCTTCTGGTTAACAGCAAAGTGGATGTAAGTCGCAGGACCTGTTGTGCTGTCTTCATGAAGGATGTCTAAAGGGTAGGGCTCCATACGTCCCGAGATCTTCCACCCACGACTGGGATGCTTGGGCACGGCAGGTTCCACCAGTCTGAACTCCGGGGGCAATCTAAAGGCACCGTCCCAGACGTCTCTGGCCAACTCTACTTCCGGAGGGACAGTGGCGCGGAGTCTAGCATCTTCACCTGAATCGTCAGTGGTCGGTCCCGATCTGCTACTATTGACAGAGATCGGGGCCGGGGGTTCGATAATGAGGTCGGCAACGGGCAGCGGTGGTTCCACAATCGGTGGAGGGACGTCATCTGGATAGATACCTTGTAAATGTATGGCCTCCTTGCGCTAGTGCTTTTCTCGTCTCAGCCGTTTGCGTCTTCTGGCACGAACACGTGAATGACATCGCCAACGTCCATCGTCTTCTTGATAAGTTGCATATCTAATTGAGTCTTGATGAGTGGTTGGGGTATCCACGCGGGCGTCATGTCCGGCTTCAACCCAAGCCCAGTCGTTTACACAACAAGTCTATATTGCGTCGTATTTCGATGGGAAGTTCTCTGTCGGGGACAAGGTAGTGCTGAGGAGGATGACGGGGATGGAGCTGAATGAGAGGATCCATGGAGAGGCGGTTGATGTCTCTTTGCCCGGTGCTCGTACACTCTTTATACTGTTGAAGGCAGTCTGGGGCGTGAACGTCTGTTGCTATTTCCCAACTGTTGTACGCGTCTGCGTATCCTTTCCAGTGAATGAGATACTGCAAAACCTTTTTACGTCCCATTCGGTGTTCTCCTCTGATTTCCTCTACTTCCCATTCTTCTTTGCCATCGATCACGTCTGGGAGAGGTTCTTCGAAGTTTGCCCCGTGCATCTGTGTTTCGTGTTAATAATGCGGCGTGGAAGACATTATGGATCTTCCACTGCAGCGGTAATACCAATTGATAGGACATCTTTGACATGACCCTCAGTAAAAAAGGAAGTCAGCTGAAAGTCAGCTAAAGTCGAAAAAAGCGGTAAATTTGAGTCAATTGAAGTCAATTGAAGTCAAGTAACTTTGATGAAGTCAATGAAAGTCAACTATCAGTCGGTGAAACTTGGGCAAAAAATTCACCATTGACTGGGACATTGTATGAGGACATCACAAAGTCAGACAAAGTCAATTGCTAGTCAGTGGGAGTCAAGAGAACTTAGAGACAAAAAAAAAACTTGACCAGGATATTGTCTGACTTTGCATAAATTGAAGGGGGGGGGGGGGGGGGCATTGGACATTGGGGTGGGTGTTGGTGCTGTGCATGGGGAGATGGGGAAGGGGAATCTGTGCATGGGTGTGGGTGTAGGGGGGATGGAGAAGGGGAATCTGTGTGTGGGTGTGGGGGAGATAGGGAAGGGGAATCTGTGCATGGGTGTGCATGTGGGGGAGATGGGGAATGGGAATGTGCGCATGGGTGTGGGGGAGATGGTGAAGGGGAATCTGTGCATGGGTGTGGGTGTGGGGGGGATGGGAAATGTGTGCATGGGTGTGGGAGAGATGGGGAAGGGGAATCTGTGTATGGGTGTGGGTGTGGGGGGGATAGGGAAGGGGAATCTGTGCGTGGGTGTGGGGGAGATAGGGAAGGGGAATCTGTGCATGGGTGTGCATGTGGGGGAGATGGGGAATGGGAATGTGCGCATGGGTGTGGGGGAGATGGTGAAGGGGAATCTGTGCATGGGTGTGGGTGTGGGGGGGATGGGAAATGTGTGCATGGGTGTGGGAGAGATGGGGAAGGGGAATCTGTGTATGGGTGTGGGTGTGGGGGGGATAGGGAAGGGGAATCTGTGCGTGGGTGTGGGGGAGATAGGGAAGGGGAATCTGTGCATGGGTGTGCATGTGGGGGGAGATGGGGAATGGGAATGTGCACATGGGTGTGGGTGTGGGGGGGAAGGAAAATGTGCGCATGGGTGTGGGGGAGATGGGGAAGGGGAATCTGTGTATGGGTGTGGGTGTGGGGGCGATGGGGAAGGGGAAGGGGAATCTGTGCGTGGGTGTGGGGGGGAAGGGAAATGTGCACATGGGTGTGGGGCAGATGGGGAAGGGGAATCTGTGCATGGGTGTGGGGGAGATGGGGAAGGGGAATCTGTGCATGGGTGTGGGTGTGAGGGAGATGGGGAAGGGGGATCTGTGCATGGATATGGGGGAGATGGGGGTTCTGCACCGCACCATGTGCCAGAGAGTCCCCAGCTTTATCTTCCTTCCCTGACCACTTTTCATAACAATACAACCTCATGCTATTGCCCACAAAGGAACATGTATGTGGCACAAGCAAGGTGGTGAACATGAGAAGACCTATTTCTCCCTGTCATAACAGAGAAATTAGAAGTAAGAGTGTGCAAGAGTTGGGCCTTGGCCTTGTCACCAACAATGACAATGGGTGAATCATTTCACCCACCATTTTCTCCAGTATTAATGGAGCGATGTGTGGCCTTCAAAACAGAAGAGTGGATGCCACTGCAAAGGCCCTTGTCTGAGGAAATTACAATGAAAAGATTGTCATCCCACCAGACCAGTTAATGTGTTAACATAGTGAGCATCACCTCCACCAGTACTCTGCATTAGTACTCCACATTCATTTGAAGGACCACCATTTGAAGGAGGTTCAAGCACCATGTGCCAGAGAGTCCCCAGCTCTGTCTTCCTTCCTTGACCACTTTTCATAACAATACAACCTCATGCTATTGCCCACAAAGGAACATGTATGTGGCACACGCAAGGTGGTGAACATGAGAAGACCTATTTCTCCCTGTCATAATAGAGAAATTAAAAGTAAGAGTGTGCAAGAGTTGGGCCTTGGCCTTGTCACCAACAATGACAATGGGTGAATCATTTCACCCACCATTTTCTCCAGTATTAATGGAGCGATGTGTGGCCTTCAAAACAGAAGAGTGGATGCCACTGCAAAGACCCTTGTCTGAGGAAATTACAATGAAAAGATTGTCATCCCACACATTCATAGCAGAAGCCTGTTGTTGTACACATTTTTCTTTATACATGAATGAAGCACAAGTATAAGACATAAACTACTTTACTCCTCTTCTTGCTCTCCAATATTATGCTCTTCAGAACTAAGCATATCTAATCCTGGATGCTTTCTCAAGATATGAATATTTGCCCCCCATGCCCAAACTCCAACCAGATTAGTAAGACTGGATGTTTCCAACACCATACAGTCACTTGACCACTCTCCAGACCATCTTCCCAATACATCAACTATCTCCACTAGCCAATGACAGACT
Organism: Lactarius hengduanensis; assembly: GCA_021525025.1. Taxonomy (NCBI): domain Eukaryota; kingdom Fungi; phylum Basidiomycota; class Agaricomycetes; order Russulales; family Russulaceae; genus Lactarius; species Lactarius hengduanensis. The sequence continues at coordinate 30,948 of JAKELI010000363.1, forward strand.
ACTAAACTGCAATCATGGTCTGGCAGAGAGTAAAATACCAATGCCTCTCCAAAGATAGGCCCTTCCTCTCCCTGAGCCTCAAAATATCTAGATGATCTTGAGGCTTGGCCTCCCTCCTCAGAGACTCTGCTTCTCAGAGTGACACCTCCTGGAATATTGCACTTCCCCCATCTTTGCATTGAGAGGTCCATATCCAAATTAACTCCAAGATAATCACAGATTGCAGCAAGGTGATTATAATAGTCTGAGGGACTTTCTAGCTCTGCTTTCTTGATTGGCAGTGACTGAAATAGGTGTTCTGTCTTCCTCTTCTCTTTAGGAGAAATGCTGAGGAATGGGTACTGCAAGGTCAACACCTTGGTGTTTGCCCTTTCATAGAGAAGTGTGGCTATATTGGCAAAGGGTGCCTTCTTGGATCTGACTTTATGACCAATTTCTCCAATGGCCCTCTCCACTGTAGCTTGAGAGCCAAATCTGATTGAACCATTCCAGGAGATATGAAATGGGATATGGATCAATTGCCAGATACAAAGTCTGCATCTTGAAACTTTGACTGGGTCATCTCCAACATAAAGCCTTTCAAATCCTTGGAGGAAGGACTTGATTAGGGTGTGTAAGGATGCCAAGTTCTTATCAGACTTTGATGAGTGAGACATTGCAGTTTCAACAATGTCTGCAAACTGGCTAAAGTTCTTGAGCACATCCATATCAAAGCCTAGTTCCCATGCCATTGGTATAATATACCAATGAAGGAGGGCCATCCATTCATAGACTTTGTACTGGCTATGGCGCTTTTTATATGGGTCTCTAATTGGTCCACAGAAAGATGAAGGAAGGGTCTTCATTGCTCTTTCAATCTCTGCACCAAGTTTTGAAGCCATGTCTTTATCCATATGTATCTTCTCTTCAATGGAACTATGTGTCACCCACAAATCCCAGATATGCACCATGCAGTTTTCATAGAATAAATGGAAAGGGTCCAATGGAAAGAATGATGGGTGAAAAAATGCAGGGCTGGCTGCACACAGTGTGAGGCGTGAGATTCCTGTCTCTTTCACAATCCTTTGGAGGTCCTTTTTGGTTGTTGCAGCCTCAAGCCTCTCAATAGTCTGCCAATAATGCCTTTGTCCCCTCATTGGCAAGTCATCTAGACTGACAATATGGCGAGCTGGATTATATTTCTCCTTTTGAGGTGGGGAGATTGGATAGTACTGGGCTCTAGCACCCCTTTCCTTGGCTGGGCGAGCACCTTGTACCAAACTAAAGCGATCTCCATAAAGGGCTGAATGTCCTGCCATCCCACATCAGGAAAACCTCAAAGTGCTTAGCTGCCTTAATTGGCCTATCAAGGCACCTCAGATTGTTAAGGTGAAACAGTGACTTAATTTGCACTTAGAAATATTGTCTTAAGGCAAGATTGTGACATAAACTTCAAATTGAGTGTGGTGAGATTGGTGGGGATTGAGAAGGGGAAAACAAGGGTGGGTAAGGGAAACATGGAAACTTGAAGGGATAGATGAGGGTGGGCATGCCAGGGGGGATATAGGGAAGGGAAACAAAGGGATGGGGATGGAGAATATGGGGATGGGGGAGGGGGACATGGGGAAGGGTATATGAGGGGATATTGGGGGAATATAGGGATGGAGGAGGGGGGCATGGGGAAAGGGAATATGAGTGTGGGGGAGGGGGACATGGGGATGGGGGAGGGGGGAGGGATACATTGGGAAGGGGAATATGGGGAGGGGGGAGGGGCATGGAAAAGGGGAATATGGGGAGGGGGGAGGGGCATGGAAAAGGGGAATATGGGGAGGGGGGAGGGGCATGGAAAAGGGGAATATGGGGAGGGGGGAGGGGGGAGGGGCATGGAAAAGGGGAATATGGGGAAGGGGGAGGGGGACATGGAAAAGGGGAATATGGGGAGGGGGGGAGGGGGATGAGGGGAAGGGGAATATGAGGATGGGGGAGGGGGATGAGGGGAAGGGGAATATGAGGATGGGGGATGAGGGGAAGGGGAATATAAGGATGGGGGATGAAGGGAAGGGGAATATGAGGATGGGGGAGGGGGACAAGGGGGAGGGGAATATGGGGATGGGAGGGGGAGGGGACATGGGGAAGGGGAATATGGGGAGGGGGACAGGGATGGGGGATATGAGAATGGGGGTAGGGAACATGGGGAAGGGGAATGTGGGGAGCCTCAGATGGGGGAGGGGGATGAGGGGAAGGGGAATATGAGGTCAGGGGAGGGGGTGGGGACAAGGGGATGGGGAATATGGGGATGGGGGAGGGGGATGAGGGGAAGGGGAATATGAGGATGGGGTGGGGGATGAAGGGAAGGGGAATATGAGGATGGGACAAGGGGGAGGGGAATATGGGAAGGGGGAGGGGGAGGGGGACATGGGGAAGGGGAATATGGGGAAGGGGAGGGGGACAGGGAGGGGGACATGGGAATATGGGGAGGGAGGAGGGGGATGGGGGATATAGGGAAGGGGGACATGGGGAAGGGCATATGAGAGGACATTGGGGGAATACTACTAGTATGGGGATGGGGAAAGCAAATATGAGTATGGGGGAGGGGGAGGGGGAGGGGGAGGGGAACATCAGGAACTTAAATGAGGAAGAGAGGGATATGGGGATAAGGATATGTGAAGGGGAATATGAGGGTAGGGGGAGGGGATGGGGACTGCATTTCTGAGTAGTGCTAGTACTAGTTTAGTTTTCCCTAATATAAGACATTCACTTGTCCAGATGACTCTAGTCTACTACTCACTAAAAAAACAAAAAATTTTGGGGAGCCTCAGAATCCACAAGAATGAAGTAGGACTCCTCTGAGTCAGAATCCTCTGCCAACTCTAAGTGATCTGACTAGCCATTCCTGAATTATTTAACCAGTTCAAGTCCATGGCCACTGGCACTGCACCCTAGACTCTATCTTTCTCCTTCAGTTAAAGCACTGGCACTTACAGGTTTGAGTGGCTTTCCCTATTTCCAAGAACTCCTACTTGGTGTTGTGGCAGCTTAGAGCCAATATTTTCTATCTTAGGAAATAAAATTAGGAACAATCTAAAATTATTTGGGGAGCTGGCTTTCCTTAAAAGCTAAGGGGTCCTCTGCCAACTATAAGCAATCTGATCAGCCATTCTTGATTTATTTAACCAGAGTTGAAACCCTTGGGCTGAAGGATCTCAGAGCTGGTCAAATAAATCAGGAACAGTTGATCGGATTGCTTAGAGTTGGCAGAGGACCTCTTGGAATTTGAGAAGATCTACCTCCCCAAATATGTTCATAGTTTTATTTATTTTATTTCTTGAGATATCAGAAATATTAGCTTAGCTGGCACTGGCACTGGCAGCAATACTATTTAAATCAAATTCCTTGTTTTTTTGTATTGTTGTAGTAACAATTGGTAATTATTTTTCATATCTATACACTTATACACTCTGTGATTTTTTGAAGCAGAATGATTTAAGGAAAATGTGTGATTTTGTGCAGACACATACTCAAATTGACTTGAACAAAAAATGGGTGTTTGAGACTCGGGCGACTTCCGGGCGGAAGTTTAATTTGTGGCGCACCTTCCCCGCCACATCGCGCGTCACGACTTGTTCGAATTCGAACACCCACTTTCCCTCACGCCTCACGCAAATACGAAGCTACGTTTTTTTTTTTTCCTTTCTTTTTTCTCGTTCGTCTAACCGGTGCAGGCAGGCAGTGTCACCCTCGTCATCGAGGCGTCCTTCCACCGCCCCTTCACACCTCGCGGCATGAAGCACCCAGCCCGCCCAGCCTGCCGCTCACACATGTGTACGCAGGCTACATCGTTTGTCGCCGTCTCGCTCGCGGCACTTGGGCCCACTCAGATGAGTTCTTTTTTTTCACTTTTTATTTTTTTTCTTACTCATTTCGACTGCCTCCCGCAACTTCGCCACAACCGCACCCGCTGCCCCTCGACCCAGACCCTACCACCTCAACGTGCCCGCGACACCCCGGCTCCACTGACCCGGCTACCACCCAAGACCCCTACCACGCCGGCGCCACCTCGACACGGTCGCCACTGCCACCTCGCTACGACGCTTCCACCGGCGCCGTCTCGACACGGTCTCCACCGCCACCTCGACTGCCATCACCACCCACCTCGTTCACCCGACCCCTCCTCATCGGCGCCATTTCGAAACGGCACACCACTGGCACCGCGACGCCGGCACCGCCGTCGTTCAATATACACGGTCCACGTCCCGCTCCCATATAAAATCGAGGGATGGCATGGGCAACTTTCTCCCGCCTGCCGCGCTCAAGGTCATGCGGAGGGGTTTGGGGACCGACGAGATGGTTCGGCGTAGGCACCAAGCTCGAAAACCTGAGCGTCGCCCAGATCGTCATCTCGACCGCGCCGCACGAGAGCCAGACGCTCGCGTTCAACTACGCAAGTCTCGCGCTCAACAACAGTTTCTTCCTCCACCACCTCGTACGTGTCAACCCACCCCCCCCGAAAAAACAAACTTACACCCACACCCGTTCAGAAACCACCAACAGCCCCCGCTCGGAACCACGAGTCCGTGCTGCTTGGCAAGCCGCTCAGCCACGAGCGCACGCACACGCACACGCTCGCCAGCGTCATCGCCGCGCAGCTCGGCTCCCTCGCCGACCTCAAGACCTACGTCGCCGCCGCCGCGCAGGGCACGAACTCCGGAGGCGGCGCAGGCGGCTTCGTCTGGCTCGTCACCGACGCCCTCGGCCGTCTCGGCGTCGTCGCGACATACGGCGGCCACGCTCCTCGTCGCCGAGCGCAGGCAGTCCCTACTCGCGTCGGATGGCACCGAGCTCGGCGGCGTCTATCAGCCCGGTACGCCCCCGCCCCGCCGTGTCTGGCCGTACGCAGAACGCGGCGCCGCACAGGCGCGCGCGCTATCCACGAGCGCACGCGCGTCCGGCTCTGTTCGCCCCACCAATGTCTGGTCTGACCGGCCGCTCGCACCGTCGGACGCGGGGGCGGTAGACGGCAGCGACGGAATGTATGGCGCGTCGGAGGCGCCTCACCCGACCCACCCACCCGACACCCACCGCCACCCGACTCAACCCCCACACCGGCACGGCCGCCACTGCCACCTCGCGGTTGCACCTATCCCCACCCCACCTGTATTATCAATTGTAGTCCTATTATAATATATATTTGCATAAATCCTGTTCTGTGTCCAATCCCTGTGTGAAAAACAAATCATTTAAATTTAAGATGAAGTCTTAATACTGTCTTATGAAGGTCTTAGTTGACTTAAATTGTATGATATCCTAACCTGACCATGGGCTCATCTTAATCCCCTTAAGACCATTAAGTACTGATTCAGAACCACTCTAAGTCGTCAAGGGAATTAAGTCTTGGCCATTAAGGCAGGTTAAGGAGGCGACCTTGCTTAAATTGCCTTAGGAAAAAATGACCTTAAAATGACCTTAGGAGCATTTTAAGGCCTGATTAAGAGCATTTAAGTACTTTTAGGTTTCTGATGCACTCAACTTGGCAGATCCAGCATGTCTCCTTTTACACCACAGAGATATGCTCTCAGAACAAAGTAGGATGAGGTCAACAGCATCCCATGTCCACATCCCTACACTTGCCATTGCCATCTCTTCAAAGAGGGGATATATGAAGGACTCAATATTCCCAGGTGCTGTTGGGCCTGGGATTGCAAGTGGAATGATGACATTTTTGCCTTATAGCACATCTCTGGTGGGAGATTGAGCAGCACAACAATTAAGAGCCACATATTGGACTGCTTTTCATGGTGAGCTGAGCACCATCTGTAGAGATTGATAAGGCAGTATCTCTTTTGTCATCAAATAGCCCCAATTCCTTATAGTGGCGAATATGGTTGTCAGAGTTGGCAAATTCTGATCTCTTCACACCAGCACCCATTGCAAGTGCATCTAGAGTTTGCTTCAAGCATTCATCCCTATGGCGCATCTCATGGGATGTCTCTGCATTGGCATAGTATGCCTGAATAATGGGAGTGATAGGCATGTAGAGCATGGTTGCTCTTGGCTTGGGTTTGGCTCTAGAATTTTGTTGTGGTTTATAGTGTGGTTCATGGCAGTCTTTGTATGAGCAGGTGGACTGGGAATGAGAGTCTCCAGTATATGCCATGCAGCTTTTAGGGCACATATCAATGAAGGATGGGGCCATCCCTGTAAGATCTGAGGCCAGCTTCCTTATTCTATAAAGGCTGAGAATTTCCTCCTTTGTGGCCTCTGAAAGCACACATGCATGGGCATTGTATGCTTTAACAGTTCCATGAGACTCTGACCATGCAAGGTAGTGCTGCAGAGACAATGTCTCTGCCCTAGATAAGATGCGCTGTGATGGTGCTGCAGTGGGGCAAGGAGGGAGTGTGTATCCATTTAACAGCTGGTTTTGGAGCTGAATGACAACACCAGGCAAAGTGTCATTGCCCTCATATAAGGCTGAGTCATTAGGCTCTGAAGAGCCATCATGATCATCACCACCCATTTGGCTAGCACCAGACTCAGAGTCAGAGTCAGGGCCAGAGTCAGGGCCTTCATAGGGCTCCTCTGGGATGCCAAAGATGACTGAGCTGTCATCATCTTCATCAAACATGTAGTTCACGTCATCTTGATCTTCCACATCCATAGGATCTCTCTCCTGCAAGCCTGAGGGGAAAGAGGCATCTAGTGTCAGAATAAATATATAAGTCCCTAATATATAACTTACCATCATCATCCACCATCATAGCATCATTATCTCTTGATCCTCCCTCCAGAAATGAAGGTGGGGCAACAGAGGCATCAGCTAGATCTAGGCAAATCAGTAAGTGATTAAAGCATAAAATCTGGGGCACTCACTATCTGGATTAGGATATCCTGACCACCTAGATGATCTAGACCCCTCAGCCAGGCTATTGAGAAATTGGGAGACCTGATTGTAACAGTTTTGCACAAAGTCTACACTACTTTGATGTGCCCCAGATGCTCTAAGATGGTTGAGATGGGCCAGATTCTCCTTAAGGTGAATCTTGATAGTCCTCTCACTAAGCTCCTTTTTGAGCTGCACTTGAAGCATGGGCAAAGGTACTTGGTAATTGGGGCCATTGTTATTGAAGAGGATATGTGGTTTGAGGTTCAGACAGTAGAAAGTGTGCACTGATACTACTAGATAACGCAAAGGATAACGCAAAGAAGATAACGCTGTGGTGGCCCGGGCCTGCCGCCGCGAGTGAATCGGTTTGTCAGCGCAAGTGGCGACAACAGGCGAGTAGACTTAGGTTGAGTTTTTTGTTCGCTCCTTCTTCACACCGTCAACTTCCTTTACCTCTTCGTTCACCCGTTTTTCGTTCTCTCTCTCTCTCTCTTTCTCACATCTCTTCTTCCCTCTCTATCTCTATCTCTTCCTCTTCCTTTTTTTGTCTAGGTACACATGTCGTCGGCATCTACATTCGACGAACCTGTGATGATTACGACGAACTGGCTGGCTCGGACGACATCGGGACATACCCTATAGACCCCTCCCCCTCCTCCCTTCTGCCTTCGGGCGTCAGCGTTGAGACAGTCGCCAGGCTCACGCATGACGAACTTCTTCACAACGCTGAGTTCGTGAAGCAAGTCCGTTTGGTCGCTGCGCTGCAAGAACTCCTCGAGTTCCGCTCGAAGACCACGCTGAATGGTAAGTCTTCTCATCCTAATTCTAAACCAACTGATAAGCTCATGTGTTTTAGCCTCAGTCGTCGGTCCCCTGCGTCCGGACTGCTCCACTCGACAGGTTAGGGCCAACTCTGGCGACCTCCCCCTCCCACACCCTCGACCAACGATCCGCCCTGCCCATTATCCAGAGAAGGTCCTCTGGACCCTCGCAGATTGCAAGGTCGACGCCGTAGTCAATTCCTCCGCCGGCAACAAGTCCCGACCCCCATGCTTCGCGCAATCCGCCGCGAAGACGGGCACCCTTGTCAGCGACGACGACTGGAAGGCCATGCGCCAGTCGGCCGTCCTCATTGTTCGCACCCGTATTCAGCCGCTCGATGTCACACCTTATTACAAGTACTTCACTGAGCAAGTCGAGAAGAGCAACGCCAAGGGCGCCAAGAAGTCCGGGAAGAAGCCGGGGAGAGTACCACCCAGCAGGCCAAGGTGAAGAAGACGTTCTATAAACGTTTTTTCTTCAAGGAATGGTTCACGGCTCTCCAAGAGCTCGAGTCTGCTGTCCCTCTCATGTCGCTTTGCGCCGGGTATTGGAAGGCCGACATGACCCTCGGGTCGGTTTTGCCCGACATTCGCGTCGATCTCCCCACTCCCGCTACTTCCCATGTGGGGACGTCCTCTCGTGCCGCGACTCCTTCCAATGCCTCTCGGGCTCCTCATTCTCAGTCTTCCATCCCCCCCCCTGCTCGTTCTCAGTCCTCCAGGCCACCCCCGCTCCTCGTTCCCAGTCGTCTATGCCCCCCCGCTCCTCATGTCCGTTCGTCGGTTCCCTCACGTACCACTCGCCCTCGCGCTCGGCCGTTGCTTCTGGACCTGCCACTCCACCCTCTCCCTGTCCCACCCCTTCCGACTCCTCTCGTGCTGCGGCTTCCCGTTCTGAACCCTCCGCCCGTCGCGATTCGTCGAAGGCCCCACAACCATCAGCTTCACGTGCACCACCAGCAAAGAAGGCCGGGACCAAAGGCAAGTGCAAGCGCGACCCAAGCCCACCACCGCAAAGTGAGAAGAGGCGAAAGGATGATGACGACGCGGTCCCGGGTACGTCATTCATTCTTTCTGATTTGAGCCAACTAAATATGTCGACGTAGACGTTGGACGAAGTCGGCCTGCTTCACCCCGACCCGCTTTCCTCTCGATTGTCAAGTCCGGCGCGCGCCTCTCGAGCCGGTGAGATCGAATTTCATTTCTCGCTTCTCGGTGGCTTTCTGACTCCCACTCCCACTGCCCCGCCTCCTATTCAACCATCGCGCTCATCCGCGGCTCCCCTCAACCCAGGATCAGCAAACCTCACGCACCACACGCGCCAAGTCGGCAATGCAGGCTGGCGATCGCGCGACATCCGGGGAAGAGGCCGGCGCCGACGATGTGGCTGCCCGGCAGCGGGAATCCTCGCCTCTGCCCCCATCGCGCCCGACAACACCTAAGCCTGTGTGTGTCCTCGGCTCCGACAACACCGTACACGCCTGTGTCCTACGAGGAATCACAGGTTGAACCCAACTACGACGTGAGTATATTTAATCACCTAATAACCAACTGAAACCAATACCATTTGTTTAGGATTTAGACCAAGACAACGGCAACGGAGATGACGAAGGCGACAAGCACGGTGATGGCGAGAGTGGCAGCGGCAACGGCGACGATGGCGACGGCGACGGCGATGGCTTACTCGCCACTCTCAAGCGTGACGACCTCATTGCCTGGATCGCTGCCCACGACATCGAGCCGCAGGGCAAGCGGGCGACAAAAAAAGGTATTTATTCTGCTGCGCATTCTCTTCCCTTCAGAGCTAACCAACCTTTCAGAGATTATCAAGGCGATCATGGCAGCCGCGAAGTCGGAACATCCATCAAAGGAGGATGTCGAGGAGATTATCGAGTCGGTAAGTCTTTAATGTATTCCATTAGGTACACTACTGATTCGCTTTGCAGCGCCAAGCCAAACGCAACGCGAGGACCGCATAGGTGCAGTCCTCTTATTCATATATCATTCTCCCGCGTCCCGCGCTCGTTGTTTCCGAGGTGTCGTGCCGCCGCGCACTGTTTTTGTTTAAAAATATATGTTTTTGACTGAAAATAAGTGGTCATGTGATCTGAAGAGGTGAAAAAAAAGTCGCGTTTTAGTCAATGACAAGTCATTGAAAAGTCAATGATAAGTCAATAATAAGTCAATGATAAGTCAATGGAAAGTCAATGGAAAGTCAATGACAAGTCAATGAAAAGTCAATGGAAGTCAATGACAAGTCATTGAAAGTCAGAAAAGTCAAGGAAAGTCATGAAAGTCATTGAAAAGTCATGAAAGTCATGGAAAGTCAATGACAAGTCAATGACAAGTCAATGAAAAGTCAATGGAAAGTCAATGACAAGTCATTGAAAAGTCAAGCAAAAGTCAAGGGAAAGTCAATGACAAGTCATTGAAAAGTCATTGAAAAGTCAATGGAAAGTCAATGACAAGTCAATGAAAAGTCATTGAAAAGTCAATGAAGTCAAGCAAAAGTCAATGACAAGTCATTGGAAAGTCATTGAAAAGTCAATGATGAGTCAATGACAAGTCAATGGAAAGTCATTGAAAAGTCAATGATGAGTCGGTGAAAAGTCAATAAAAGTCATGACTTTTCCTGACTTTGACTGACTGAAACATGACTTTTATAGTCAAATAAAGTCATGGTTTAGTCAATGACTTTTCACTGACTTTTCCTTGACTAAAGGTTGACTTTTGAAGTCAAAAAAGACGGTTTTTTTAGTCAGTAAAAAGTCAGTGAAAAGTCAATGACTTTCACTGACTTTTCCTTGACTAAAGGTTGACTTTTGAAGTCAAAAAAGACAGTTTTTTTAGTCAGTAAAAAGTCAGTGAAAAGTCATTGATTTTCACTGACTTTTCCTTGACTAAAGGTTGACTTTTGAAGTCAAAAAAGACAGTTTTTTTAGTCAGTAAAAGTCAGTGAAAAGTCAATGACTTTTCACTGACTTTTCCTTGACTAAACGTTGACTTTTGAAGTCAAAAAAACGGTTTTTTTAGTCAGTACAAGTCAGTGAAAAGTCAATGACTTTTCACTGACTTTTGTCTGACTCCTTTTTTACTGAGCATGACCTGTGCGATCATGAACGGTCCGTATCTTCATGGGGCAAGTTTTGCGGTGGGATGCGTAGTTTTCAGATTCATAGCTTCTAACCACACCTTTTGTCTGATCATGTATGGTTTGAACCTCGAGTATCGTACCCAGTTCTCTTGCACTGCTTTCATGGAAGTGGCGGCCTGTCTTCTTGCTTCCTGGAGCGACTCTAGACGTTTTGTAGCTTCCTCTGCGTTAGTACAAGTCATAGTAGGTTGGTGGACATGCAGTGTGAATCCGAAAAGAAGTTCGAATGGTATTTGTTCGTTGTGTCAGACTTCCAGGCGTTGAGCATATATTAGGGGCTTTCAAAGTTCCCTTTTTTGTCCATTACCCGACCATTATGATATCATTTTTAGAATTATTATTTCGGAAAATGGCAATCAAAAATGGGATAATAATTTGATTTGTAAGGATGGGAGGAGGCTCCTACTGTACATAACGCAATTATTTCTATTTCATTAAGGGGGGCTGCTAAAGAAACTGAGTTTCATTTTATTTTATGTAAGACAGCAAAATGATTACGATTTATGAACTCCGAATCGGAACTAATAATCTGGTCTAGTGGAGATTGAAAAAGATTACCCCGCCAAAACGTTGCCAGGGGCTCCGAGGCACAAAATAATTCATTATGGTTTCATTATTGGCTTTTTTTTGGGGGGGGGGTTTCAAAGTTGGACATTATTGGTCCATTTTATTTTATTATTTTTCACATTAACATCGGATTTACACCAAAATCGGACTTAATTGTGTTTTAATGGGTCCAATCAGGGACCGAAATAAGTTAACTTTGAAAGACCCTATTGCGCTATTGGCAACCATTTTGCCCAATCGTCGTTGTGATTACTGAAGACTCAAAGATACTGTTCTAGTTGTTGATTGTTCGTTCTGACTGTCCGTGTTTGCGGATGGTATGCAGTGCTGATATTTTGCTTGATATCGAGTGTCTTCATTAGTTCTTGAAGACTTTGCCATGAATCGTGGATCTCGATCAGAGATTACTCTTCGTGGTAGTCTGCAGTGTGGTAGGACGTTCTTGAGATATAAGGCTGCAGTTCCGATCGCATTCATCGCTTCATTGCATGGAATAAACAGGCTCGCTTTGGTACATCCTTGATCGGTAATGGTTAGTATTGTATTGTATCCGTCTGACTTCGGTAATTTTGTTATGAAGTCTAGAGCGATTGTTTGGAATGGCAGTTGTACTTCGTTGTGCGTGATCAGATAGATCGGAATCTTTCACTTTACTGGTTGATTTTTGTTTGCTTGGCACTTAGTGCAACCCATGACAAAGTCTGTAATTTCGTTTTTCATATGTGGCCACCAGTAATGCCTGGACCGTGGCTAAGGTTTTGTTATACCGGGGTGGCCAGCAGTTGGAACCGAGTGGAACAAGGTGATTACCCCCTGTTTAAGGCCAATGTCGTCCACAACAATGAGACGGGCATCGTGAAAAAAAAGAGTCTTGCGGCGATACGAGGCCATGGGAGATGATATTGAGAAGGGCCGGACGATGATGTGCCTGAGCAGCTCAAAGGTGGTCGTCTAGAGAAGAGACCTCCAAAGCACAGACAAACAGTGATGGCGGGAGGACAACAACATCATTGTTATCAGGGAGAGAAGTCAGTGGGACAGTGTTTGGGTGGCAAGAGAGCGCATCGGCGTGCAGGAGCAGTCTGGGGCGATGGACAAGATGGAGGTATAATCAGCTAGAATGTTAACGAGACAAGCGATGCGGCGACTGATGTTTGCAGATGGCAATAGTGAATGAGGTTCGGGTGATCCGTATGAACAGTAACAGGGTGTGGACTACCCACGAGTAGATGACGCCAGTGTTCCAGACCACAGACGAGGCCGAGGAATTCGTGATCGTAGATGTCATAGTTCCGTTCGGCGTTGTTGAAAGATTGGGAAAAGTAGCCTACAACCTGTGGCTTCTTCCGATGGTCTAACTGTGTTAATATTGTCCCTAAGGTGAATGCTGAGGCATCCGTTTGGATCTCGTAAGGTGCTGAGGGTCTGGCTGTCTGAGGGCAGGTCTGCTGGTTGCGATCTCGAGGAGTTTTGCAAGGGCTTGTGTACAGTCGTTAGTCCAGAGGAAGGGGGTATCCTTTTTCAGAAGAGCATTTAACAGCCAAGCAATAGCTGCGAAGTTGGGGATAAACAGTCGTTGATAGTTCAAAACCCCCAGTGTGCTGCACACTTGCCGGACAGTGGAGAGGGTGCGCGGCCAGTCTCGAAGCCCACTAACTTTATCCGCTCCCATACGTATGATGCCGCGATTAATGGTCATGCCTAGATAATTGATTTTGTGGACCTCGATGTCACGGAACAATCGGAAGTGAACGCTTACTACGTACGGTGATGACCTCGTTTGTAAGTGCTTATGTGTCATGGACAGATCTCAGTTAGTAATACAAGTCACATGCCGATGTGGCATGACTCATTCCCATCATAGTCGTAATAGGGTTCGAGCTATTATTGCTAGTCGTAGTACCGGTTCAAGAGGAGTTTTAAAACTACCTCTCATGTATATAAACAAACCGGGAAGACCAAGTATCGCCATCTTGGTCTTCTTCGACAATCATCACTCTTCCCTCCTACTTCTTGAGAGCCTGGCGCCGCCCCTGGCATCGCCTTAAGAAGTAGCGTTGTATTCCTTCACCCCTCCTTCATATCCACCTGCTAGCCTTTGATTAAGGCATTGACCTAGTGACTCAGAGACGGTCCTAGTGCCAAGGAAAACGAGAAGGCTACGCCTTCATTTAATCATGGACTCAGAACGTCACATGACCACCAACACCTTCGTATATCACTAAGTTGTGAATGCCCTCTCGTGTCCACGTCGGACCTAACGCCCGTGGTGACGTTACACTCGAAGACGCACTTAGATAATTTGAGGAAGTAACTTTTGCATTGTAAGACATCCAAGACTGCACTGACAATCTCACGATGGCGATCGAGATTGTCTTCCGTAGCTATCAAGATATCGTTCATATAGACATAAAGTTCTCCAGGATATTTGAGCAAGAGATGTCGAAGCATGCAATTCATAGCTCGGGAGAATGTTGCCGGAGAATTTGTCAAGCCGAAGAACATGACGAGAGGTTCGAATAAGCCCAGAGGTGTTTTAAATGTGGCTTTCCATTGATCTCCGTCTTTGATGAGGATATTGTTATATCCCCAACGTATATCAAACTTAGTGAAAAGACTTTTACTGCTTAGTGAGGTCAGGATATCGCTGATGAGCAGGAGCGGATATTCGTCACAAAGAGTCCACACGTTTAATGCTTTGTAATCTTGTACGGGTTGGAGCGAGCCATCTTTCTTTTTGATAAAGAACAAGGGAGAGGCGTAGGGTGACTTTGATTCTTGGATGTATCCTTTGGCTTGATGTTCGGCCAAGAAATCGCGAAGATGGTTTAATTCCGAGATGTTCATGGGGTACACTTTTGTTCCTAAATGATCCGGAGCTCCTTCTTTTAATACCATTGCATGGTTGTCTATTCGAGAGGGTGGGAACCATTGTGCAGTCTTCTGAGAAGACGGTTGCGAATTGTTGGTAAGCTTCAGGCAATTCCGCTGTCTTCTTTACGCCTGCTGCAATGGCCATTTTCTGGGCTATTGTCTTGTTGATTTGTTCGCCTCCTTGTTCAATCAACATAGGTCTGCTGTGATAGGTCCGCGTGCTCCAGTTGATCAATGGTTCACGCAATTGGAACCAAAGGATTCCTAAGATCGCACGGCAAGAGCCGAGATCGGTAACGAAGAAGTCAAGGACGTGTGAGACGTCTCCATCTGTTAAGGTAAGTCGACATTTTTTGCTAAGTGCCCCAGCAGTATTGACAGTTCCATCTGCGTTGCACACGTCTATTGTCTCGATGTCCTCGGTGGTAAAGCTGAGTAATTGTGCAGCTCCTGTATCGATAAAGTTTCCGCTAGCACCCAAGTTGAGGAGAAATAGGAGTTTTTGGTTAGTCCCTCTTACTTCCACCGCGATCGTGACCAATTGTTCACAGATGCTCTGTATCGCTTTGATCGAGAGATCATTGTTATCTTCTCCTGCATCCAAAAGGAGAGTTGATATGAATTCTTGGCGAGCGCTGGCCGACATACTATTCAAGACAGCACGCTTCAGGACTTCGTTGTCTGGCATAGGAGGGGAAGACGTCTGAGGTGTTTGTGGTACGTCTGCTGTTACTGCAACGACCATATTGATTCGCTGTTCCCCAGTTTGTGTTTTTCTTCAGGCAAGCTGAAGAGAGATGTCCCTGTACCATGCAACGGAAGCATCTGCCTTCCCTTTGACATTTGAGCTTTTCTTCTGGTGTCCGCTTTGTCTGCCATGCCGGTTTTGCCGAGATGTTTGGATGTTATCGACGTCCATCGGGACGACTTGGTCATTCTGCTGTGGCAGTCATGGGGCTTTAGTGGGTAAGACTGGTTGCGTGCTCAGTTTTCCGGTACTGATATTGGCGATAGCGTTTGAGATTGCTTTGAAGCGCGCTGTGATTCTTCTCTCGCATATTGTGCCATTCCAACATTTTCTTCGGCATCGGTTGCCTGCGTAGACAACTAATGATAAGTCCTTTCTTGAGGCCCTTTTTGAAGAATTCTATCGTGCCATTGGCGTCGGGATCCCACTTTGCTGCGGTAGTAAGACAATTGAATTCGGCAATTATCTGTCAATATCATCTCCTGTCATGGTGAGTGACATTAACTTTTGATGAGCATTTTGTTCGCTCAATGTATCGGTCCAGGTATTGGTGAAGGCCTTTTCAAAGTTCGTCCATAAGACCTCATCTGTCTCTGCAAGCGTGGGGACCGCAATGGTTACACTATTGTCAAGATCTTTGCTAACCGTTGCAGCCCAGTCGTTGACTATTGGTCCACGGATATAGGTAAGCGCGAGACTGACGCGACTATAGGGCGACATCATCATATCATGGTGTCTATTGATGTGCTTGTACTGGTAGAATTCGCACAAGAATTGTACACCTTTTGCTCGATCGCCGGTAAACTCTTTTGGAGCTAACCCTTTTAACGAGCCATTATTCATAGAGGGAGTCATCATCGTAGGGATTGGTGCTGAGATTGTCGGTGGAGGTAGTGTCAAGAGAGCATGAGGGGAAGGTTGGTGAGCATGTCTCTTTCCTTTCTTTTGCTTAGTTGATCCTGACAAGCTGTCATCATCTCCGATGTTCAGGGTATTTCACCAAACGTGAAGGTCTGGTTGGATATTGCCGGCGAGTTTTAATCCCCACAGTTCCGGAGCATCTACCTTGCTAACATTGTGTGTATACCAGGTGTCTTCGTGCGGGTAGACTGTTGAGACGACTGCATAAGTCACATGTCTCGTGGGATATGATTGAGTCATCCCATATACTATATACGGTGTCTGCCCCTTATGGACTGATTTGGACCGGACCGGACTTGTACGGACCGCTTTTGTTTATCTTTATTGTCAGAGTCATATATGGCTCTTATTGTTCTTTATTGTTAAGACACCGGTATTGTCTGCTTTAGGCAGCTATTGTTCTCTGCCCTCCAATGGCATTTCTCCCTCTGGCGCACAGACCACCTGTATTGTGTTTGGATCACCTGTGCGCACAGACCATTCTTACCTAAGCGTCCTGTATATAAGGACTGCTGTTTTCGCCTCTACACTTCAGAGTTCCTTCATCCTCTGAAGTGTAAGTTCCTTTCATTACTTCTCATATTACCTTTGCTCATAGACCGTCTTTAGTAACTTGTCTATTAGGTATGCAGTTGTAATAGAGTTCCTTCATCCTCTGAAGTTAACTTGTCTATTAGCATCTTGCTATTTACTCGCTCTGTTAGTTCTGCGCTCAACATAGACTTCATACCACGCGTCTTCAGCTTCGATGAATTCAATGTTGATCGCTTGTTCTCCCGAGGCAATAATACAGTAGCCTCTTTCTGGTTCCCAGACAGCACCACCTGCTGAGATGATCAATGCTAGGAGTCTTTCAGCGTACAACAATGCGCCTTTCAGCTGAGTCAGAAGGATCTTGGGCCGGTTCAATGTGCGCTATATTAGCATCACGTTTTGGTGTGAACAGGGTTGTCTGT